>CAKNWT010306576.1:0-18912 GCA_932066315.1 Andricus coriarius | reverse complement strand
GGATCAAAGGAGAACTGATATTGAATGCTGATAAGATCGTGGTTTGAAAGGAATGAGATTGAGTGTTGAGTGGAAGAAATTACCTTGTCTAGATCATCAACAAACATCAAGTCAATCCATGTACTAGAATGATCGGTGTGGTGCGTGGTACTATGGGGAACTATAGATAATCCGGCGGAGAACACTACTGATTTTAAATAGTTAGTTAAATTGTTGGTGGCATTAAGATTTGTGTTCAGGTCACCAGTAAGTATAATGTTATTGTAATTAGGTATAAGGTCAAAAATGTCAGTCTCGAGTTCCCTACAGTAGGAAGCATTGGGAGGTTTGTAAATCGCACCCACCAACATGCTGTCATGAGAAGAAGACACCTTGATAAAAAGGTATTCAGCAATAGGATAATTGGCAGGAGGACTCTTTCCCACCTGTACACCCCTTAAGCTGTCATGAATGTAAAGACAGACCCCTACCCCTCTTCTCTCATCTCTATCTCTACGGAAAAGTGTGTAATGATCAAGTGCTACGAGGCTAGATGGAGTGTTAGGCGTAAGCCAGGTCTCAGACACGGCTATGATATGATAGGAACAGGACATAAAATGATGTTTAAATTCGTGGTAATGGGCAGGTAAAGATTGAGCGTTAACGTGACAGATATTTAAGGTTTCCATTTCGACAGTGATAAGTAAAGATCAAGTGTAGTTAAATATAGAAGTGTCGGAAATCAATTAAACAACAAAATCCAGTTCACATGATTACAAGTGGAAACAGGGAATAAGGCACATAAAAAAGTAAAAATTGAAAAAGCAATAAGCATTATAATGTTAACATGATAAATATTTAAGATATCCATTGAAAATGTAAGATGGTTAGTTTTAAGTTGCAAATTACGTGAGAGGAAGGTAGCACATAGGAAAAGATAATAGAAATAGAAATAACATGATCAGTAACCAATAGAGTACAAATTAGGTACTTACAAATAGGGTAAAGTAGAGTCCAGAAGTTGCTTAAGAGACAGTGTAGATATAAATCTAGAAGAATTTTCAATGGTACTGAAGCAATATAGTCATGATTACTTTGACTTAACATATGTGTTAGAACATAATAAATCCAAATGTCACATTTATAATAACTGAGAAACCTTTGAGTTATTAAATAAAAATTTGCAATTGAAAAAATTATTATGTAAGCTTGGTGAGTTAGAAATCGGTGTGATTGACTAGCTATATTATATTTACCGACATATATACTTAGGATGACACTAGGAAGCAGTCGTTGCTATCTAAGTCCCTCGACGGTCTGTATATTATCCAGGTAAATTCGCGGAGATCCATCCTCTCTGCGACAGAAAATTTTTCCGCCCGCAATCCACAGGTATTTGATTAATTCATCTCTTCTGAGACCCAGGGCAATGGCGTAGATTTTCCTGTTCAGAGGTGACAGGGCCTCACGTAGATAAACAGAATATTTATCCTTGCTCGGCCATCCGAGGTTTTCAGTAGAAAAATCTCTGAAAACCTTACGTCTCTCAACGAATTTATCTCGCAATTGTTGACTGCCAAGTTTCGCGACAATGATCGGGGGGTTAGAGGATTTTGTCAGTGCAGGAGCCTTTGGTATCCTGTAAATTTTGACCACATCTTCCTTCGCAAAGGGAACGTCAATAGCCCTAGCTATCGAGTCCATGGTCGTCAAAAGGTCTTCATTGGGTTTCGTCGGGAAATTGTGGATTTCCAAAGTAGTTTAAAGAGCCGCCTGTTCGCTTAAGTTAAGCGCATGCTCAAGTGTGGCCACTTGTAATTTTAAATCATTGTCATCCTATTTAATTTTAGTTATGTCTTCTTTTCCCTTTTCTGAGCCACCTTCGAGTACATCAATTCGATTCGAGTTAACAGCAATGTTCGCTTTTATCGTTTCAATGGGGGTCGGGAGATTGTCATTAAAAGTTTGCTGCTTATACTCAAATTCAGTGATCCTTAAGAGAATCTCCTGAGACTGCGCAAGCGCATCCTTCTGTCCTTCCAAGACAGCATTTCTGATCATTGAAAGAAGATCAGGCTGGGTGGGGGTAACCGATGCGGCTGAGGGGGCAGGAGCGTGAGGGGAAGACGTACCGTCCGCGTTGCGAATATTAATTACAGGTTTCCCAGACGAACTACCATCGACTGTCGTAGAGATGTCGCTGATGCTTTGCCCTTTGCATTGCATATATAAGAAATCTGCCTGACCCTTTTTGAGCTTATCAAAGTTTTTTTTTGAGATGTTAAAATTTGCACAGGCCAGATGAGTTAACACACCACACTTTACACATGCAAGCACCTCAGGTCCTCCTCTGGAAATAACTTCATTGCACTCTGGACACGCACCCATTTCTCTAAAAGATCACTCACAGATATTGAATAGTTCGAAAAAAGCAAAAAATCAGCAATTTAAAAAAAAAAAACTTGCTTGGGCGCGCCAGGAACACACAGAGTCACAACTTGCACATTTTTATTAAAAAAAGAGCAAGGAAAATACACGAAATTTCAAAACTCCGGAGAGCAGCAAATCAACAAGTCCACTCAGACCACCGTAACCAATCGAGACGAATCAACTCAAGGATGACTTGCTAGACTGCTACGATGCCAGCATTAAGCCTGTTCACCGAGGCTTTATGGCGCGTATGCATACTATGTGGTGCCAAAAACACCCAGAGCTTCAGCACGTTTCGATTCAAACGTTGCGAAATCAACGTGCCTACCTCTGGAAAAATGGGTAAGTACGCGGTGCGCTTCCCCAACCGCTGCTTGATTAAGCCGCAGCCGAAGATGAGGAAACGACATTGAGACCTACCATGGAAAACAGGCACCTTCTGAGAGATGATCACGATTTCAGAACAAGAAGGAACATGGTAGAGACTTTTTGGAGAGAGGTATACAAGATCCCGAAAACACTAGAGTTGAAAGAAACACTGACCATATCATCGGCTTCAAGGAAATTTGCGACAACCTCATAAAATATGAGGATGAATGTCCATCAATCACTGCCGAATAGGTAAAAAAAGCACTTAGAGGAACGAAGAACTTTTCCGGTGCTGGAACAGATTGTATCATGAACTTCTGGTGGAAGAAGTTTACTTCTACACACCAACATTTGGCCCGCATATTCACCTCATTTTTAAAGTCAGAGACGCCTATTCTGCAATGGCTGGTGTTAGGACGCACTATACTCCCACCGAAAAAAGGCAACTTGTCGAACCCAGAGAATTGCAGGCCAATAACTTGTTTGAACACACGAACAACAAGGCTCCAAAAAGGGCGTAGCAGGATTTCGAGAGAACCTGCTAATTGACAGGTGTACCTGTGAAGACGCTGCAGCCCATCAACGCGTCCTGTCAATGGCCTGGATTGACTACGGGAAAGCTTTCGATTCAACCTCTCATATACTTATCATCTGTCTGTTGGAAAGCTTGAAGGTGCATCCACACACAGTGAGATGCATAGAGAGATTAATGCCTCTTTGGAAAACTAGAGTTACTATCTCATCTGGAAATTATCGTGTGACAACAAACAGCGTCACCTTCCAGAGGGGCGTCTTTCAGGGCGATACCATGAGCCCTTTACTTTTTTGCATCACACTTCTGCCTCTATCTCTCGCACTACGGAATTCTTCTGGATACCACTGTGGCGACACTAATCAGCGCCAGCGTAAGGTCACTTATGTATTTTATTTGGATGACCTGAAGCTCTATGCTTATGGTAAAGGCAAACTTCAAACTGCCATAAATATCGTCGCGAAGTACACAGGAGAGATTGGGATGGACTATGGATTGGATAAATGTGCCAAAATTCATCTTAAGAACGGTAAGATTGTTGGCGTTCCCGAGGACCCTGAGCTTGTGAATATAGGTGTTATCAGACATCTTAACACTGGAGAGATCTATACATACCTGGGCGTGCCTCAAAGCCGCATTCAGGACGTAACATCAGTAAGGGAATCTCTCCGAAGCAGATACAAGCATCTTCTTCGACAGATTTGGTCTTCCAATCTGTCAGCGTTGAACAAGATGTCTGCAACTAACATGCTTGCCGTCCCGATTCTACTCTACTCGTTTGGGGTAGTTCAATGGACGAAGAACGAACTTAAGGCCCTTGATGTCACCACACGTAAGATCATGCATATGCATAAAAGCTTGCACATCAATTCGTCAGTTCCGCGATTATACATTTCACGCCGTCAAGGCGGACGCGGACTTCTGGATCTCCAGTGTCTTCATAACCGTATCGTTCTAAGTACAGCTTATATCGTAGCCAATGGCAGAGATCCTCTCCTAAAAATCGTCAGGAACCACGAGATGATTGGTGAAGGATCGTTCCTTTACAAAGCCGCGGAGCAAGCGGCCGAGACCCTTGGCCTGCATTTTAACATCAGAAGTGAAGAAAGTGCTTTACTCCATCTAGATGCTTCACTTCTGAAAGTCAAAGAGAAACAACCAGAAGTTCAAAAATTCCATCAAGAGCTGCTCGACAAGAAAATGCACGGAAATTTTCACAGAAATGTAGGAAAACAGTCCTTGTCGAAGGAGCAAACTTTTGCTTTCCTCAGATCATCAGGCCTTAATTCTGGTACAGAGGGTTTCATTTTCGCATGCCAGGACGGTGCCATTTCCACCTTAGCATACCGTGACCGCATTTTATGTCAAGAAGTTCCCAGCGATAGGTGCAGAGCGTGTCATGCACACGCTGAGTACCTGAAACACATACTATTGGGGTGTCCCAGCCACGCAGGAACGACGTACATCTACAGACATAATGCGGCCCTAAGAGTCCTTTATTACCATCTTTGTCGCTCTTACGGTGTTGGCCGCGACCCTGCCCTGCCGAACGTTCCGAGGGAGATGGAGTCAATTGTCCAAAACAAGAAGTGCTAAATCTTCTGGAACTACGATTTTCGGACAGCAGTTTCCGTTGCAAACTCGAGGCCTGACATTGTTCTCCAAGACTTCGAGAAACGAACTATATTCGTGATCGAATTCTCGGCACCGTCTGAATACAACATCACTGCCCAGGAGAAAGAAAAGGAGAAGAGGTATCAAGACCTTAAAAGGGAGCTGCAAAAGCTGTACCCAAAATATTCGGTACAAGTAATTGTCCTTGTGATAGGTGCTCTTGGAGGTGCCAAGTTATCACTGGTTCGTAACCTTAAAGCCATACCCGCGTGCCAAAAATATGCCAAGGCACTTGCGAAATGGATGCAGAAAGCTGTCATCCTTGGGTCGCTTCGTGTCCTCAAAACACACGAGGGTTTCGCCGGCCTGTTGTTTTGATTTCATCGTGTCCTCTGACCTCCCATCTCACGGTTGTGAGACGTGGCCATGAATGTGATTTACCGCGGTCCTACTGGGACCCGTTGTCATTTTTTAGATGGAAGTTGCACCCAGTGAGACCCTGCGGTTGTTGTTTAACCTTATTTCTTACTTATATATGAGCGTGTGTGTAAGAAATTCCTTGATTTGAAAACTGGGATGTAAAAGAGTCCAAGGAATAAATATCTGAGGGCGAAGCGAGAAGTACTCACAGCAGTACTCAAACCAGCACTCACACCAGAACTCCCACCAGTACTCACACCAGTACTCATTCCAGTACTCACACCAGTACTCATACCAGTAGTCACACCAGTACTCATCCCAGTACTCCCAACCACTTACTGCGCAAAATTAGTACTGGAATCTGTGTACTCATGCCAGTACTCACTTGAGTACACGATTTTTCCAGTACTTATTTTTCGTAAGGGAACGCAAGCATTACGCTACAGCGTAATGTTAAGGTAATTCTAAAGTAGTATGGCATTATAATTATTAAGAGAAGCAAAATAAATATGTCAACTGTTGCAATCATAATAATACGTTAAATTTTACGTTAAATGGCCATGCCGTAATTGAAAAAAGTTTCTTTCTCAGCATTAAAAAATGAAAAAATAATGTGGCTCTCATTGCAGTCTGCCAACGTAGGCTTCAAGCGGGCTGCCAACATGTAGGGGCTCGACTTCAATAGCAGCCACTTTGTTTTTTTATTTTTTAACGCTGAAAAAGAAACCTGTTAAAATCACGAGATGACCATTTAACGTACATTTTAACGTATTATTATGATTGCAACAGTTCACATATTTATTTTGCTTCTCTTAATAATTATAATGCCATATTACTTTAGCATTACTTTACCATTACTTTACCATTACGCTGTAGCGTAATGCTTGTGTTCATTAGGTCCGCCAGGGTATTCAGAAAAGATTCACTTATCGTCTGCTATCGCGAATACTGGGCATGCAAAATGCATTGCTGTTATTATAAAAATGCTCACTAATGAATTTTTAAAACAAAATATGGTAGGTATCGGTTGCTGGATATATTATCAGAGAGAGGAAAGATCCTTTATTTAGTTACGTGCTGTTTTGAAGTAATGACGAAGTAAATTATATTGAAAAATCGTGTAAAAAGCTGTTTGTTAAAGGTTACCTAGAACTTCAAAAAGTAAACAAATACGAAAAAGCAAAAGAATAAAAGTCCAGTATTTTTCGATATTTTCCCGTTATAAAAAAGTAATTATAAATATCCAACAACTGATATCCTTTTATACTTTTACATTTTCATAATTTATGATTGAGAATGTATTAGAATTGTCTGAAATCAGAAACTCCATTTTGTGGTCAAACTATGCAATATACAAAAAAAAAGATGAATGGACAAAAATTATGCTCCTAAAAAAGATCTACAAATTTGTTATAAATCACTTTCTGATAGGACTCGTAGGTTTTGTTTTCATCGTGAAAAATATCATAGAAAATAAACAAAAAAGTACATTTTTGAGAAAACGACACAAGCCACGAAAAAACAATTAGTAAACAAAAATCGTGCACCCAAAACACATCTAACAATTTCTTATCAATCACTTTTTGATAGGACGCATAGTTTTGGTTTTAATCGTAAGAAATAACATTATAAAATAAAAATGAAAAATTTGTGGAAAAACGACAAAAGGTACCAAAAAAAATTAAGAGACAAAAGTGGTTCATCCAAAAAAGAGATAAAAATTTGTTATAATTTATTATATTCTCATCATTTATGATTGAGAAAGTATTAGAAATCAAGCTCGTAGCGCGAGTACCAGTGGGCACACAAGTCCTAAAGTTGTCCTATATACGTCTTGTGGCGTACGTCTTGAGGACGTCCTGAGGACCTTTTACAGACATGAAAAGATCCGAAGGATGTCTTAAGGACGTCAAATGGCATGACATAGAGGTACATTCTAAGAACGTCTTTAGGATGTCCTGGTGTCCACTGGGTGCCCAGAACAGAATCCTGAAAAATTAAACTCCGTTTTCTACTTCGAATCCAAGTGTATCAATTCTCAGTATTAAAAAATGCAAAGTAAAAAATAATAACCATAAATGAAAGAGCTCCCAGGGTGGAAATCTTTTTATACCTATTGTTTAATAATTTTAAATGTACAATAATTGATACAATAATAGTTAAAACATAATTATTGCTAATAGAAAACTTCCTTGTTTGAATTAACTTCGGAGTTCAATTTTTCAAATTCGAATGAAATCTTAAGGATTCAAAGCATTTACGTTTTAAACCTTTATTTAGTTAGTTCTATCTTTAACCCTCAGAGGCCATACCTCTGTCCAGTAACGTGAAGGCCATACAGGTGCAAATCTGGTTTTCACGATTTTAATTGTTAATATTCATTTAATTTTAATTTAAATAACAATAAAAGTATATGATTTCGGGGTAAAATATCCTCAGGAATTCAATTAGTTTATTACAAAACCCGTTAAATTGAATCATCACATAAAATATAGCAAATATTAAATCAACTTTTTGGAAAATTCGTTCTTTACGCAAAAAATTATATTTTTTTATTTAATATAGATATGTCAGTAAATCATTGAGGAAATGGAGATAAATACTTTTATTGGAATGAAAAAAAATTTTATTCGATAAATTATATTTGAACTATTTTTAACAGCTGCTTGAAACAAGTATAATCTTAAAAAGGTAAAAAATCATGTCCAGTACAAAAAATGTGTTTATTTAAAAAATGTAGTACATAATACATCCATTAATTATTGAAATTAAATATACACATATAGATGCATAGATACATATACCGCGAGTCGGCTGCTTTGTTGTTGATGTCCACTGACGAGGTTAGGATCTACGAGACACCACGGAAAAGAAAGAAAATCATTAAGCCGAAGTATTGACATAGTTAGTTAGTTGTAATGTGGGCGGGGGGCCACGTGCAGAGCCCCCCTGGCGCTCAAGGTATGAAACCTATTGTGCCACACCCGTGCAGGCCTACCCGACTCTGTATTAATATAATGACTGAATTCAGAGCCACCTACCGTCATCAACAGAACTACACTTGAATGTGTAGGTGCATATAGTATACATGGATGGTTTAAATGTGTTGAATAAAAGTTTAAATCTCAAATTAATGTAACAATTATTATTAATTTACCGAAATATTACTTGAAAAATAGAAAAATAGTATTTTCTATCATTTTATTATATTTTCCGCATAATATTTCGTTAATTTAACCTTAATTCTTCAAATTATTTGTTATTTAAAATTTTATTCAACCCACTGAAAACATTGACGCACGCATATTGAACTCATCATTTTCAGTCATTTCAATCCATGACGTTCCATGTTTTGGAAATTGATGACCTACGGTCTGTTTACCACGTACTTGCCTCGTGACACACCCTGTCACTACACATTTCTGTCGATCCATCGCTGAATAAATTCAATAAAAATATTTTCACGCTTTACAATATTTTGACACTTTTGACACATACCCTCAAATCACACCACGTCAAATTAAAAAAATATCCCCGCCAGCTGTTTCACGCAATCCGCTTTCCTATTGGCTCTTTTAATTTCTATACTAATGCCACCTACCGCCATCAACGCAACTAATCTGCACTCTCCTTGACCCTCCTAAAGTCTCTCCCATGCCATTTCCAACTTGGGAGTCGGGTAGGCCTGACACCCGTGTTTATTCTCAAGGCAGTACTCCGAATCCGGCCAATCTTTGCCGAGTGTTATTGGATCTCGGTAGGTTTCGTTGTTATCAACGTTCTGAAATTATACCTCTCAGGTGCCAGGCATACTTATCGCACAGTAAATGGCGTCCTACTTGTTTGTGGCCAAGTGGCCCCCACCCATTCTGCCAGTCGGCAGCCTCCCTAGCAGGCTCGGGTGGACGGAGCGATCCCTCTGAGGTCATCAGTTAGATGCACAGATTCGAAGCACTGCCCTGGTGTGTTATGTAAGTGTGTGTGTGTGTTCATTACTCGAAATTGGCCGGCGACCGCCGAGCAAGAGGCCCCCGTAGGTGCCTCATGCACGTGAGTCCCACGTAGGAGCCTCGAGTGCAAGTGTCCCCCGTATGAGCCTCAAGCGCAAAGAGATCGCTGAATCATTTTCGAGTCTTCTCAAAATCGGCTTCGATCCCCAAGGTTAGGCCCTCGTCAGAGCCCATTTATCCTTGGTAAGGTATCAGCTTATTCTGAGGGGACCTACAGTTTAAGGTGGGTTCCGAACGACCGAAGCCCCGGTAGAAGTACATAGAAAAATTGTCATTGGTTCCCGGCTCAGGGATCGAACCCCAGACCTCCTGCATGGAAGTCTGACGCGCTATCGTCTGAGCCACCGAGGCTTCAAGTATTGACATAATTATCGTACAAGATAGGGAGCTCTGCAGTGCGTGCCCTGGGAGGGAGGGACATTTGGAATTTTCGGGCTGCCCGATTTCCACCCGTATGGCCTCTGAGGGTTAAATTGTTCACTTTTAATGTCTAATTAATTATTTTTTTTAAATCTGCCCGCCGCGCGGGCACATTCTAATCGCGCGCCGTGGGCGCGGCTCGCTTCGATCGCAAGTTTGAGCGCGCCTAGGGTGCGCAACTGTTGGTTCTCGCGCTTCGCGCTCGATGACGTATTTACCTCGCGCTACGCGCTCGGTCTTTGTATTTCCCCCACGTTTGCGCCCAGACCTTTTAAAATTAAAGGTCAAATCATCGACATCTGTAATTTGGTGATTATTAATTTTCTTTTGTTAAAGCTCCTTTGGCTTTAACGAAGACATTCTCATCACGAATCTCGTGTGTCGCACTCGATTTTGTCCAAAATCTGAACATTTCTACATTATGTTCAACATTATTATATCAAATGTATATTATCATATTTATTTCTGTATCTCAAGGTGGTACTGCCTATTCAGATTTTTCAAAATAATGCACAAATTTTATTTTTCATCATTACTTCAATATTTGCTCCTTATTTTGCACTAATTTTTATTCGCAGCTACCCTGAAAAGGCTATCACTTCAAGAAATGTATATTATCACAATTCATAATAGGCATTGGCATTGAAATATACGTATTTTCATTGTCTGGTTTTTATAATTATAAAAAAGTGTGCATACTATACAAAAAATGTTGTTATTATACATTTTATTGCAACTTGTGTCGTTTCTCCATAAATTTAATTTGTTTATCCTCAACGTTATTTTGTATGATTTAAACTAAAAATACGCATACTACTGTAAAGTGGTTCTAAGCAAATTTGTTGATATAATTTAGGCGAAAAATTTTGTTGTATAAAAAGTTATTGTAGCTTGTCTCGTTTTTCCAAAAAGTACATTTTTAATTTTTGATGCATTTTTACAACAAGAGTTTATAACAAATGTTTATATCTTTTTTGGTCGAACAACTTTTGTCTTTTCATTTTTTTTCATCTCTTGTGTCGTTTTTCTAACAATTTAATTTGATTATTTTTATTCTTTTTTTTTACGATTGAAAAAAAACTACTCGCCCTTTCTAAAAATTATAAATAAAAAATTTGTACATCCTCTTTGAGTGAACAAGTTTGCCTATTATTTTTTTTCTTTCCTTATGTCGTCTTCCAAAACATTAAACTTTTTAATTTTTAATGTTATTTTTTACGATTAAAACAAAAACTAAGCGTCCTAGCGAAAAATTGTTGATGCCAAATTTGTAGCTGTTTTTTTACTGTTCGACGGTTATGTTCAATGCCAATGAAACATCTGTTGATGAGCTACAAAAATGTCAAAATCGGGCAATGAGAGCAATATTGCATTCTAATAGGTACACAGCTGTAGACGGCAACGTTTCGCCGAGAAGTGTCTAAATTTATAGTAGATACCGTTAGAAGAGAAGGTTTTAGAGTTATTAAATTGTATCACATCATGTGTATGTGTACATTAGGGTGGTCCAAAAATGCATGGCAAAATTTTGTTTCACCCTAGAGGGCAAGCCCCCCCCCCGCAAAAGTTTCCATTTCTGGAGAAAAAAATCCGGAATTTTTTTTTTCGAAATTCGAATATTAACACGTGCCACCGGGCACTTCAAAATCCCATTAGATTAACATGGGGAAATTTTGGATTTTCGAAAAATTGAACTCATGTTCCAGGGTTTGATCGAAACGTGCCAAGTTTTGTAGAGATTGAAGAGGAGTACCTATGAAATAAAACCATACTACATAATAACTATCATTTTTAACCTACCCTAACCTCCCTACAGCGCCCCAAATATGACCCAAAAATAGATAAACCACATTTTTACGTATTATTGATACTTTGTAGCAATTGCCGTCATCTTTTTCACACAAATAATTACTAATGGACAATTTAAATATTCCGTAATACTAGTCCGAATCTTTTTTTTTGAAATTTTCAAAATTCAATTTCTCAAGATAATCCGATTTTTTTTTTAATTTTCAAACATTCTTTTTCATTCTACTTAAAATCCTACTTTAAAAAAGTTAGGAAGAGTCAGAAAAAATGAGGAATTCTGACGATTTCTGATGAGAATCTTTTCGATCGTATATTTAAACATTTCAAATTTGCAGGTATAATTTCTTCCAATTCTCTTCCATCGATAAAAGAAGAAAATAGCAATTCCGCTAATAGCTTTAGGTCCTGTGGTATTAGTGAGGATGAAAATTTTGATTTAGAAAATAGGAATGAAATCTTAAACACTAATCAAAAGAAGAAGGAAACTGTCTGTGATAAAGAAAACCGTAAGTTTAGAGTTTTATAATATATTATTTTTTGCAATAGTAATTTCTTTGACAATTGAACAAAATAGTTATCGATTTATTTACATAATTCATGCCAGATAGAGAAACGTCAAACCCTAATATTTTTGATTTTTTTAAATTGCACAACTTATAAAAAGAAAAAAAGCATCTCAGATATTTTGCTGAAATTTTTTTTCCGAAGAGATACGACATTTTGGATTTTTCAACAAAATTGAAGACCTATATTCATAATCATTTATACCGTTTGTATTAAATTCAATGAAATTAATTGAAAGGAATCCCAATTTTACAGTGCCAACAACTTTCTCAACATGTGAATATTCGTTTTTTTCAAATATTTTTATTCTGCTACTAAAACCCTAATAAAAAAAATTCAGGAATAGTCCGAAAACATTAGGAATTCTGGTGATTTCTGACGAGAATATTTCGATTCTATATTTCAACATTTAAAATTTGCAGGTATAATTTCTTCCAATTCTCTTCCATCGACAGAAGAAGGAAATAGCAATTCCGCTAAGAGCATTAGCTCTCTTAATGTTAGCGAGAATCATAATTGTGAGTAATTGAGTTCTACTTTTTGCTTGCCGTAATGATCGAAATCTTCCACAGAATCGAAGTATTGAATACGGATTTGCAAAAATTTGACCTCAGTATAAATGAATCTCACCAGAAAGTTGAAGCAGTCCTAATCAGTCTCACTGAAAATCGGGAAGCTAAATTCGACAAGGCATGGGCGGATGCAGTAAACGGTGCAAAAAGTCTGAATTTAGAAGAACCCGAAGTACCTCGACAGCGAAAAGCTACTACAGGAAACTATTTTTCGGATATTTGTTCAGGTCTTAAGCTCCATGAATAGCCGGTTTACATCTGAAACAATGGACCTGCTAAACTCATTCGAAAACTTTGTGATTGGTCAGGAAGGCTCTTGTGTTGATTTCGACCCAACAAAACTCAAATTGCACCGTGATATGTTTTTGGACATAATTTCAGCCAAAAATGTGAAACTCCAGTGCCCAAAGGACGTAGTAACTTTTTTAAAAGGTAATGCTGAGATCGATAGTCTTCTTTCAGAGTACAAGAAGCTAATACAAGTTTTTCTGGCTATTCCTAGTAGCTCGTGTAGGAATGAACGCTCATTCTCTGCGTTAAAGTGTCTGAAAACGTATTTAAGATCAACAATGGGGCAAAAGCGGCTAAATAATCTGGCGATCTTACATATTCACCAAGATTGTTTGGATAAATTAGATTTAAATAAAACTATAAACGCATTTATCTGCAGGAATGATGTACGAAGAAGAACCTTCTCGTTAAAATAAAAAAAAAATACGGAGCTTTTTTTTTACCCCCCCCCCCCCCCACTCCCTCGCCCTTCACAAACTCTAAACTCCAGACATGCAAAATATTGGCTGCGCCGGCCCTGGTAATTGTTATATTTTATATATTTTTCAAATAATTTTTATTTTATTCTGGGAAGAGGAGTATTAAATTAGTTTTTAAAAAATTACTTCAAATTGAAGTTTATTCAATAAATATAGAATTCTACCATTTAACAAGTTTATCATCACAATTTCCTATGTTATTAAATATATAGAAATGTAACATCTTAAACTGATAAATACTCTGTAACACTGTAAAACTAGAGATCTCTTTTTAATGGTATTATTTTTTTCGTGTCCTATTTTTGAATATAATAAAGTCGGGCTATTATTCTCAATGTAAAACAAATGAATCTAGGTTCCCACCAGTGGTATCATTTTAGAACCACCCGGGACTGTTTTTTCTGAGTATTATTGTAGTACCTGAAACTAGCCCTAAAATAATACTTTGTTTTTACAGGGGTATGTAAATTCAGAGATGAAATTAAATTAAGCACAAATTTATATATGAATTCAAGTAAAGTTGATCTGAATTTAAGAAAGCGTATGATTAAATGTTGATAAGAAATTCTTGTGAGAAACGATCAAAGACTGTTGACTCTTTAAATATGTACTGAAAAAATGTCTAGAAGAGGGCATTCAAGGCGACGAAGATAGAGTTTTCCAGAATGATAAAAAAATAAATTATGGAACCCTCATGTGCGAATTAAAATATTCGAATCATTCGTTGCAGATACCAATTATAATTTTAGGTTTCATATTTATCATTGACGCGGCTTATTTTGAAACTGGAAATATTCTCTACAATAAATACAATTCGTGGTAGTTTCAATAAAAGAGAAGATTTTAAACAATTTAGGCCCATCAAAAACAAATAATTCATACACTTCCAAATTATCGGAACCACCAAATAACTCATTTTTAATAAACAATTACATATTCAAGTGCGTAAAAAAGTTACACTTATACTCTCCTTCCAAATTATATACTTCACTTTGAGGTTATGCCTAGGGGTGTTCGATTCCGATTCGATTCTTGAAAAAATCTATCTTCTTGGACCAAAAAATCGATTTTTGAATCGATTCTTTACTATCAGATTTTTGAATGAATCGATTCTTTACCCTATGAATCGATGAAGCCATTTTTTTACTTTTTGAAATTCGTTTATCTCTTCGTTTTCACCCACCACATTTTCTTAAAATCGTGACTCCAAATGAAACCATCTTTAGCTTACAGCCCAGTGGGCACCAGGACACCCTAAATACGTTCTTAGAATGTACCTCTATGTCATGCCATTTGACGTCCTTAAGACATCCTTTGGATCTTTTCATGTCTTTAAAAGGTCCTCAAGACGTACGCCACAAGACGTCTATAGGACAACTTTAGGACTTGTGTGCCCACTGGGAGTTTACACTTTACACATTTTAAACTATAAAGGAGGTTTCACACCCTAGGCTCAGATTCAGTTTAATAAAAGTTGGAGACGGGAACGATGAAGATTGAAGCCTTTTAATTGGCCGCTCTGCAAGCAGGGTTGGTCAGTTACGCGTAACTCGAGTATTTGCTACGTATAATACGTTTTTGACGAAATATACGTCGAAAACAGTATAAAACCGTAGAAAACTCCTGTAAGTGACGTTTTCAAGATGGCCGCCATATAAAACAAACAATTTTGACAAGTACATAACTTCACTTTTGAAAAATAGGTTATGTTTTGATATTGGCGCATGCGCACTGAAAAGTTCCATTCAGGCGTAATATACCGTAGAAAACTAAAGAGGTAATATGTGGTAATATATGCGTAGAAAACCACGTTTAATACGTGGAGTATTATACGTTACCAACCCTGTCTGCAAGTGAACATATTGGCAGATATTTGTCACTAAGAGAAAAACAAATGAAACAGCTCCTTTTTGTTCGCTGTTGGCAATGTTCCAAAAAAGTGATTTCGTAATGTAGTAAGTAGTACGTTTTTTTTGTAGAAAAGCTTTATTATATTTAAAATAAGTTAATTTACGATGGCATTTTTGTGATTAGCGTGGAGCCTGCAGAATTGGTAAATAGTTTCGAGAATCTCAGTTTCTTAAATGTTGTATTTTACTCATTTATATCAAACTATGCCAAAATTAATATTTTAGCAATGTACTTCTTTATATCATTATATAAGAAAATATATTAAAAATGTTTGTACTCTCAGTGTATTAAAAGTCAATTTTCATCATTTAATTTTGTCATTTTTATTTAAATTACTTAAATTATAAGGTTTTTAACTGTGTCAGTATAGAAAAAGGAATCGGGTTTAGTGTAAGAAGAAAATGTATCAGATTTTCATTAATTTATTATTAATTTAGGTATTTATAATTTTAATACTTTTTAACAACGATTTTTTAGATCGATTCTTGAAAAATCGATTCTTTTGTGTCCGATTTTTTAGTGAATCGATTTTCATGATTCGATTCAGAATCGATTTACAAATCGATTCTTTTGAAGGAATCGAACATCCCTAGTTATGTCTTGCTTATACATCTCAAGAAAATAAGAAATATACTGAATCGAATGCCGTACATGATGCTGCTGTCCGGCAGACCCCGCCCACTGCCATGTAACCAATCGGAGCAATCCACCGGATGCCAACATAGCGCTCGGCATCGGACATCTACCAGGTGTATAAGCTTAAATCCGCTGTTTGATCAGAAATGGCGGTAGTGAACATATTTAGCTGCAATAGAAACGTCATGCTTTTTTTTTGTGTGAGTTCGACACGTGGCTACGTAAATCAGTGCACATATTCAGTTTTTTTATACAACAACATAAATTTTTCCTTGAGTAATCATGTCTAGTTTTGTGCCAGAAAAGGAGCATTTGCGGGAAGCTCTACTTTTTTGCTTCAATTTGAAGAAATCGGCTGCCGAATCACATCGAATACTTGTGAAGGCCTATGGTGACAGTGCTTTATCGGAAACAACTTGCAGAGACTGGTTTCGCCGGTTCAAAGACGGTCATTTTGACTTGAGTGACAAAAAACGTAAAAATAGGCCCAAAAATGTTGAGGACCATGAATGACAGGCTCTTTTGGATGAGGACGATACACAAACACAAAAAATGCTTGCCGAACAGTTAGGTGTTACTCAACCGGCCATTTCCATGCGTTTACATGCCATGGGAAAGATCCAAAAAATGGGAAAATGGGTACCCCATGAATTGAACGATAGGCAGATGGAGCGACGCCAAAACACATGTGAAATCTTGCTTGCTAGACACAAAAGAAAGTCGTTTCTGCATCGTGTGGTGTCGTCTACTATGAGGTATTAAAACCTGGTGAAACTGTCGATGCTCACCGCTACCACCAACAACTAATCAAATTGCGCCGTGCTTTGCGTGAAAAAAGGCCGGATTATGAAGAAAGACATGAGAAGCTGATTTTTCTTCACGACAACGCCCCATCGCACACGTCAAAAATGGTCCAAAACTACTTGAAAACACTCAACTGGAAGGTGCTACCATATCCCGCTGATTCACCAGACCTGGCCCCTGCTGATTACCACCTGTTTTCGTCGATGGGTCACGCGCTCGCTGAACAACACTTCGATTCGTACGAAGACGTCGGAGAATGGCTTGACGAGTGGTTTGCATCGAAAGATAAAGACTTTTTTTGGCGTGGTATACACAAATTGCCCGAGAGATGGGGAAAATGTATAGTAAGCGAGGGAAAATACTTTGAATAAAGTTTATTTTATTTTCTGCAAAAAAAAACGACTCCCTTTTGCTTAAAAAACAGCGGATTTAAGCTTATGCACCTGGTATACACAGCCTAAAAATAAATATAGGAAAGTGGAGTCTCTCGCCCGTCCTTTAGTTTTGGGGAAGCCTCCCCACATGTATAAGAGTTGATTCAAAAATATGATTGACCTGCGGCCGGCCATTCTGCCAGCCCGACTTTCTCTTCTATTGTGAACGAGGAAAATCCCATCTGGTCGTTTTTTCTCTGAATTCCGATACGAGAACGATACGAGAACGCACTTTTCGATATTTTTCCGATACGACACGAAACCGAGCGATACAAAACCGAGACTGGAAGGTGACCAAATTGTCAGTTTCTGAATCAACACATTGTTTGGATGTATAGTTGCTCACAGTCCTAAGAAAGAATGCAGATTGAAATCATAAGCAAGACAGTTATAGATTTTAAAATACGTACTATATATTTCTATTCTATATTTCTATTTCTATATTAGATTTGTTCTCACAAATCTGTTATTGTATATATTTCTATGTAGAAAAATATCACACTAGTTTAGCGATCTCGCGTACATACCGTCTATGCGCATTGTCCTCAATTAAGAAACACATCGTCTGTCCCGAAGAATAAGTCACTAACTAATTTTTCCAAAAACAGAGCGTATCAACTGTATGATGCTTCGCTAGAGTGTCATATCTCCATTTAAAAGTACATAGAGATACGACACTCTACCGAAGTAAAATATAGTTGATACAGTGTGTATACGGAAAACTTTGTTAGTGACTTATTCTTCGGGACAGTCGACATGTCCCCATAGTAGGACCAGAATCGTTCCTCTGCTTGGGAAGCCGAACCTGACGGCTGCTTTTGATTTAGCTTTTTACGCTCTGCGACGAATCTCTTCCTCAATCCAGTCCAGGCCCTCTGCGCATATTTGACTAGAAAAATATTTATGAATTATTCTTGAAAACGTAAATGCCTTTTAATGCTAAATTGAGATACTTATATTTTTAAATTCCTAATTAATAGAGTTTTCTTTATACTCTGCAATGTATGCCAGGAAAATGCAGCACTGAACACAATACCATACATTTGAATGCAAAGCGTTTAGACTTGAAAAGTGTGAAATGAATGTAATTTGAATACGTTTAAAGATAAACAATTGTATATAGAAAATTACTCTATACTTTATTTGCAACAATTTTAAGTAACTACGTTTGAAATTAATCACTTCAACTCTCTGAACTCAAATTGAAATATAAGGTCTGAAAATAAATATGAATATGAAACGTTAGGGTGAAATATAGATATTTGCAAAGATCCAGTATTAAACATTAATTTTGGAATCTTTCATTTTAATGACGGCTCATATTTAAATGTTTTCAATAAAAAGATCATGCAGTCAAAATGTATTGCAATGAAATTCAAACTGCTTCATCCCGTGTAGAAAAATTTCGTGGCAGTCTTGAATCATGCTAAAGCCAGTACAGTTTTTCTCAAGCCTGTCTATTCACGCAATACTAGCCTGGCGCTACACTGGTGCTGTCTAGTTTTGCTACGTGTTTGATTTAAACCTTTCTGCTGTCTAGTCCCAGTCTTGGCGCTATCTAGGAGTTCGTTACCATTTTGAATATATAACGATTGTCCATATTTTAGCTAGTTTCTAGATAGAATCACGGTTTGGACT
>CAKNWT010306575.1:0-10466 GCA_932066315.1 Andricus coriarius | reverse complement strand
TTCGAAAGGTGTCCCTATTGATACGGAATATGTATCGTACGTGCGCTTTGAAACGTACATATGTATGGTACACTGCCAAGGGTCAGTTAAAAGTTACCTAAGACAATGTGGTGGAAGAGAGTTTTACAAAAAGCTTTGTAAATTTTATATAATGTTAAAAAATTCAGCAAATACAGTTTTCCCAATGAAGGAATTAAAAACTTCTTGTTTAATCTATTCTTAATTGTTAAAAAACATCTAGAACCAAAAAAAAATATTTTTAAAACAGTAGTAAACTAAGTAGTTACATTTTTAAACGAAAAAGATTAAATCTATTTGCATTAATGAGATGTAATTTCCAACAAGAAATGGATCATCTACCAAAAATACAGTAATAGACTTCACATCCAAAAAAATTATGGTTCAAAAGAACGTAATTATTCAGTGTGCATTTTAGCAGAAAACCAGTAAAAGGAGGAAAAGAGGAACTCTTTGAAAAATGGGGAAAAAGGGGAATAGAGAAAAGGGTGTGAAATATGTGGTAGAGAATACAAAAGGCTAGATTAATCTGATTTTTAAAGACATTTTTCTCTCGTTTGAAGCTTTTTCGTGTAATTCAGTGACTCAAACTGTCTTCCCTTGAGTTTGTTTTTTAGAGAGATTTTCTTAATTGAATTCTCCGTTTTTTTTCTAGAGTTTAGCTTACAGACAGAGCGTTCAACGGATGGCAACTCTACTCCTGATGTTCCTCTTGGTGGACAATCTTCTCCTCTTGATTTGTCTCTTTCTCTTGCCATACCTCATTCTACGCGTTCTCCTGTCAGGTCTTCTCCTCCTGGCGAACCTTCTCTTCGTGCCAGATCCAGGTCTCCTCCTGCCAGAAGTTCTTCTATCCGTATAGGTGGATTTATGATTGAACAACTCAGAAATGTTCGGCTCATTCCACACAAGAATCCGACGCGGCGATTCGAAATTCTACGATATACTTTTCCTAGAGATGCACCAATTTATTTAAAAGGAATACGTTCTACCCTTGCGCCCATGCCAACCGGAGAACAAGCCGTATTGTCAACACCCAATGGTGACGTCTTTGCAATATTCGAGGAAAATAAAACCTTCCTTCGTGGAATGTACAGAATGAATAATGTCCGTCAAGAACGGGTAAAAATAAATATGTACAGCGGCGAGGTTCAAAAGATGACTGCGGAAGAAATCGAGGAATCTCCCTTGGCCAGCAAACACCCAATCGTAAAGAATTTTCAGACAATAAGAGCAGACGACCCTTCTTCACAACAATAATTACATTTCTGTTAGTAATGTAAGACTATAATATTGGGGTGACCGCGAAACTTCACTTTAAACATTTCGTGATTTTTCCATTGCCAATTTTTCGTTTTGCCTAACATAAAGTATTGAAAGACCAGCGTTTTATTCATGTAACAGTTTTGACACGGAGTATTTTATAATTGGAATAAAACATTACATAATTGAAACGTATTTCTTTATTTTAATCAAGAGCGAAGAGTTCCTAACAGAAGACTTGAATTATAAACAAAATAATTAAACTTCAACAAAGTAGTTGAAAGTCCAGCCAAAGTGACGAACTTTTAACAGAAATGATGAATCTTGTATTGCAATCGCTAATTTGTTAATTGAATTTTTATTTAATTTCAATGAACTTTTAAGAAGAATTATGAATCTTCAACTGAAATAGTTGAATTTTCTACCAAAAAGGATTTTAGACATACTACATGAATTTTCAACTAGAGAGATACATTTTTAACCAAAGAGTAGAATTTGTAACTAGAATGATGCAATATTGAACTGGATTTGTTAAATTTTCAATAACAAATTAATTATCTAACTAATAAAAGCCGAGTTTTTGGACAAGATTTCAATTTTTAATTACAAAGGTTTTTTGTTCGAGAGAAAAAAATGTGAATCAAACTGTGAAATTTGCAAGGAAAAAGACGAGTTTCAAACCAAGAAGAATAATTTTTTTTTGAAAAAGGATGAATTTTGAACAAAATACATGAATTTTCCACTATATAGTTGAAATTTCAACTTAAGAAGATAAATTGTCAACCAAAAGTAGAATAGTTATATTTTCAGTTGAAACAAATTAATTTGCAACTAAAAAAAATTAATTTTCTAACAAATGTTTACATCAAAATTTTGTGAAGATTCTAAATTTTTCAAGTATTTCGATTAGATTGATTATAAATCAAGAAAAATATGATTTTTACGGATTTTCACAGAAATTTGAAAAAAATTAATCAGAAATTATTCTTTTGATCAGGACTTAATTTTACATTATATCTTTAAATGTAAAAAGAAAAAGAAGAGGAACCCGTAAGGTTCTCTTATTTTTTGAAATTTGTATTTTATGCTCAATCCGATTCTATATGGTTCAATATTAAAATTTTTAATTTAAGGCAAAAAATGACACGTTTCAATCGCGTAGATGAATAAAAAAAAAACACGTTATCAAATCTTATAATTTTACAGATAAGCGAAATGGTAATGTGCTTGCGACTCTGTTTGAGTGTTTGTACAATATTGTACATTTTTGTTTCGTCACTGGTTTACACAGCTATTCTGGAGAATTAATTTGTAAACATTGGAATACAGTGGGGACACTTTCTTTTGAATAATAATTTTTTTTAATTATTCAGGGTTGCAACAGAAGTCTGGTCTCACTATTACATGGATTTTCCAGATTTCGAACTATACTTTTACAAAGATTCAAGTTCTACTTTTCTACATAAATCAAGTGAATTAAATTAAATTTGAAAATATTATAATGATGGCAGACTAATTTACCAGCAATCTCTCGTGCTATTATTAATTCATGCAAACGTGAAGGGCTTTTCAGCAAATTCGAGAATTTTAAATGATTCGCATTAATATTAATATAAATCTTCCTGAAAGTTTGGAATGATTAAAATCGAATGTACATGATAATTATCAGTTAAAAGGATTTCAGAAGATTTTAAGAGTTTTTATACTGATTTCAAACGATTGTACATAGATTTAAAAGATTCCAAATTTAAAAAAAAACACTCGAAAAAAATATGAGCATATAGAGCTCAATAAAGAGCACAATTATTGTGCAGAAAATTTTTTTGTCCGATTTCAACTTTGTGAAAAATAAAATATTAACTGCAAATTTCGACGAGTCTATGTTGGTTAATAATTATTTAATACCATGCTTTTTCACATTTGGCGGAAAAAAGTATCAAGGCCGAAAGAAGTTTTTTGGAAAGTTTCAGATTTTTTAAGCGTAAAATGAGCATTATTTTGTTAGTTTTAACTAATGTTTTTGAGTTTTGTTCGATATCCTTTGCTGGTGTTTTCTGAGCAAAAATAAATTAAAAACCCACAGTAATTGAGGGTCTGGATCGAAAAACTCGCCGAGCGTTCGATATCGGCTGAAAGAATTGTCCAAACGCATCCTTAGACGGAAATGTTAAAAGTCACAAAATTATTTTTTTTTAATCTGGGCTTATAGAAGATGATGAGGAGAAACTTTTTTCTAGTTGCTTTTTTTTTTCAACGGTTTATCATTTTTAATAATAAGGATGAAAAACGGAAGTAAATAAACTTCCCCAAATTCAACTACTTTTTAAGAAATAAGTTATCGTAAGTTGGGCAAATATTATTGGAATTGCTAGAAACGTTGGTTTTCGCACGAAATATATTCCAGTGATGCCTAAAAATTGAAGAAACAACTGAAAATCGCCTATTTTTTTTAATAATATTTAATTGCGAATTGAGACAGATCGGTAATCTCGTTCTTTTAGTTTTGCCCACAAAAAGCGCCGAGCTTTTTGGAAATTTTCAAATTGATTCATTAAGAAGTGGCGGACATTCAACTTTAAAGCTCCCTCGATACTTTTTGTATCGAGTTTTTCAGTTTTTCCTTCAGTTTTCAGGCATCACTAGAATATATCCCGTGCGTAAACCAAAGTTTCAAACAATTCCAATAACATTTGCCAAACTTACGATAACTTATTTCTTAAAAAGTAGTTGAATTTGGGGAAGTTTGTTTTCTTTAGTTTTTCATCCTTATTATTATAAATCATGAACCGTTGGAGAAAAAGCAAATAGAAAAAAGTCCTGTCTCGTCATTTTCTATAAGCCTATAATAACAAAAAATTTAATTTTGCGACTTTTAAGATTTCCGTCCAACGACACGTTTGGACAATAATTTCAGTCGATATCGAACGCTGGGCGAGTTTTTCGATCCAGAACCTCAATTACTGTGGCTTTTTAATTTATTTTTGCTCAGGAAACACAAACAAAGGATATCAAACAAAACTTAAAAATATTAGTTAAAACTAACAAAATAATGCGCTAGTTTTAAGCTTTGTTTGCCTGTCCGTCGTCGACATGTCTGTTCTTTTTGCTCTCGCAAACGCTAACGCCCCAGATGGAATACGATCAAGTTTTTTGTGCACTCACTTCAACCTACGCCGGCTCGCTCATTTTTCGCTTAAAAAATCTGAAGCTTTCCAAAAAACTTCTTTTTTTTTATTTGAGTTTAAGATCATTTTTCGCGTCATTTTATCTGGAATGGGAGGCACGGACTTTCCTTGAATTTATGTTCCTGAAGCTTTTTGCTAAGTTGAATCCTCTTTTTCTTGTTGCAGATATAAGTCGAATTTCGAGTGCTTACCTACTGGTGCCCCCATTCCTTGTGTTCCTCGTAACAGTATTTCTGATAATCCTGAAAGGTCTTCTCCTGCCAGACCTAATTCTCCTCTTTCTCTAGCCAGATATCCTCCTCCTGCGGAGTCTTCTCTTCGTGCCAGGTCCAGGTCTCCTCCTGCCATTCGTTCTTCTTTCCGTCTACGTGAACTTACAATTAAATTTGTTCGTCTTATCCCGCACAGGACTCCAAATCCGCGATTTGAATTTCGAAGATACACTTTTCCTTGAGATGCACCAATTAATGTAAGAGAAATAAATAGTGCCCTTGGTCCCATATCATTGGAAGAACAAAATGTATCAGCAACATCCCCTGGTTAAGTATTTGCGATAGTAAATTGAAATTACACAATTCTTCGTAGAATATATACACTTATATATGGCTAAACAGACGAATTTCCAACAAATTAGTTGAACTTTTAACCAAGTATTGGAATTTTAAAACATCAAATATTAACATTCTACAGAAAAAAACCTAATTTGTATCGATGGAGATTCATTTTCTACCAAAAAAGACGAATTTTTGACAAAATAGTCTAATCGTCGCCAACATAGATGAATTTTCAAATGAAAAAGAAGTTCATGTAAATGGTTGAACTTTTAAGTTGAAAGACAAATTATCTGTAAAACAGTAAATGTTGATATAGAGGTATAAAAAGATCCAAGATTTTGGAACACAGTATGTGATACAAATCCAGTAGAGGATAAGGTGTGATAGAGTTTTAATGGGAAAATATTGATAGAAAATTATAAGATTTCTCGGCAGATAGAGTTAAATAGAAAATATGAGATCCTGGAAAATAGGATTTGAGACACGTCTTGTGCGATTAAGATTTAATAGAGTTTTAGGGGAGATTCGTTAATAGAAAATTATAAGATTTATCAAGGAACGGAGTTAATTAAAAACTGACAAAATTCTGAAACATAGATATGCTTGTTGCTGATCAGATTTGACAGAGTTTCAATAATAAACTGTTCATAGAAAAAGTATAAGATTTGAAAGCGGGTAGAATTTGATAAAAATTTTCGAAATTTAGAGACATAGGATTTGATGAAAGTTCTGTCCAATTAAGATTGAATGTAGTTTCAATGAGTAGATGCTTATATAAAAATATAAGCATTCTTCACAGATTGAGTTAAATAAAAACGTCCAAGATTCTGGAAGGTGGGATATGAAACAAATATCGTGCAATTAAGATTCAACAGAGTTTCAATTGGGAAATGCTAATAGAAAAGTATACAATTTTACAACGTATAGAAATTGATAGAAATTTTTGTAAATAAGAAACATATGATTAGATACAACTCTGGTCAGTGATAAGATTTAATAGAGTGTCAATACTAAAGTTTTTTTAGAAAACGGTATGGTTTCTCATCACATAGAGTTTAATAAAAACTATCAACATTGTGCAATAGGGTGCTCCAATAATACATTGGATGTTTTGTCTCTAATTTTTATGCATATAGCCCGGCAATTTCTTCGAATCCACAATAAAATAAATCAATTTTTTTAAATTATATTTAGAGGTGGCGCAAGCCCCATGAAGTTTAATACATATTTCCCATAAGAGAGAAATACGTTTTTATACATATTATGCAAAATCGGCAATATTAAATACCTTAATCTTAAAACTCAACATTTCTCTTCACAATTAGCCATAGAATACGAAAAAAATATTACTTTTTAAATATTATCCAGGAAAGTCTGTCTCACGGGGTCCCCAAAAACCCCCATAAGTGGAAGAATGGGTTTGGTGAGTTTTTGGCGCAAATTATAATTTTTTGCGGTTTTCTTAATGCAATTTGTTTCTAATACATAAAATACTAGTTTATACTAATAATAAGATGTTTATATAATTTGTTTAAACAATTAATCGAACAGTACACGTAAGTACACGTAAAACTAGTTCTTTCAAGAGCACAATTGGATGAATCCAGCTCTGACTGATACTTTCAGTTAAAACACAAAATCATAGGGGATTTTAAATTCCGTCGGGTTTTCAGAAAAGCACTTGGTTACTAGGCGTCTTGACTAGTCAAAACTATTTTTGACAAATGCCCCTGGTATTTTCGCGTTTGAACTAGCTAAAACTAGTTTTAACTGATTTCGGGTATAAACGGTGATATTTACAAAGAATTTAGCAAGCACGAAAATTTAACAGATGAGCATAATATAAGTGTTAATAAAACTGTTACACATTAGACAAAGTAATAAAAGTTTGATTTAACCAAATGAAAAACCAAGAAAATCATTACCTTGAATGTAACAAATATTTATTTTAATCGAGAAAATAGAAACAAAAAATGGATTTGTTTGGATCAACAGAAGATATGCGTCTGGCTTAAATAAAAATGACTACTTTTAAAGAATATTTTCTTGAAGATAAGAAATAAGATTTAAGTAAATGCATTAGCTTGGTTCAGTTTTTTGTTTAATGTACATTTGTATATTTGGTTGATGATTAGTTTACAACAATCGTAAATTTGATTATTATTGATGGAATGTAAATATTAGCTCCTTTCCAAGAAGATTTAATGGCAAAATTCTCTTGTCTAAAAAAACGCATTCTATTTACACATTCGTTTACTATATTTATTACGACAAATTTAATGTGTTATCTTTTAACAATATTTTTTACTTTATGCAAGAGTTTGTTTATAATATTGGTTGTGCTATATGAGCGCAAATGCAATATGCTGATCAAGAGTGAGTTTATTTCGGTATTTTGTATTAAAGATCAATAAGCATATCCTTAAAAATTCTAACTTATTATTTGCTTAAGTATTATTGCACAAATTATAAAATAAAGAATTCAAGCAAGTCAAGTCTTTAGGAATGTAATACTGATTAAAGAAAAAAAACTTTAAAGTCTGTCAGAAATTGAGACTGTACAGAATAATGAATAGTTGAATAGTTGAATCCTTCCAAGACTTTGAAAAAGCATGAAATCATCAGAATAACAGAATATAATATATTTCAAGTACTCAATCTCTAAAACATTTGACTAAGAATGGGAAAGAATGAAATTCATCTTTTCGATTTTTGAAACAAATGTTCAGGGTTTCTACCTGATCAATAAATCGGGAATTTTTTGCACTGCAATGTAATAATACACAAATTTGAAATGGTTTTATACATTTATTCTGACACTACAATTATCCTGACTTGCAACAGGACATTGTCGAAATGAATTATAATTCTAAGTTGCAACGTGGAACATTTATAGAAATAAATTTTTGACACAAATTGTCACTGGGAACAGGGGATTACTCTACAGAATTAAAATTTTCATTATCGTACTTGGAATTTTATAAACAATTATAATTTTACTTAGAAAAGAGATTTTTTAAATGCAAGGGGAGTTTTGAAGAATAATGTCAATTCTGATCTAGACGAAGGGACCTTAAGAAAATCCCTGTTACGTGTCAGAATTCATACCAATTTGAAACCTTCTTTTATGAAATTCAGGAAAAAGGTAAGTTACTATATTTCTGAATTATAATATAGAAAGTAGTAAATAAATACAGCCCTGACGTGCAGAAGTTCATTTTTCATATGGATCAAAAATTTTTTTAAATAATTTCAATTCTGATCTAGGAGAATGGAATTTTTTTTATATTCTTTGAAATTGAGAATCATAATTTTAGTCCCAATCTTCAACGATGGATTGCGCTTCAAATTAAAAGATTATATAAATATTAATATCAGCTTGTGAACAAAGTGAGTAATTACACATTTTTTCCCTGAAACTAACTCTAATGAAATGTAAACATCTGAGCAGGACAATCTTGCGGCCTGTAATCTCTAAAATAACGATTATGAGTTATTAATGTGTATAACCTGATGTACTGGAATATTCATTAGAGTCAAATTGTTAACCCAAGTCTTCATTAATATATTAATAATCTTTTTCTATAATTGGAAAATATGAGGATTGTTTCTACTCTCGCATTTCTTTGGGCTCTAATCCTCAATTCTATTGGTGAATATAATAATATAATATATCTGCAATTTTATATACATTTTTTACGATATGCGCAAATCAAAACTTGTGCAATTTAATCTGCCTTCTAGTTTTATTTCTATTTTCTTTTGAACTTTAATTAAGGGTGCCCGAAATGAAAAAAAAATCACTCAAAAAGTGTTCCTATTGATACGGAATACGTACCATATCTGTGAGTATGAACACACATATGGTATACTACTAAGGGTCAGTCAAAAATTATGTAAGACGATTTGGGAATGGAGTAGATGTGAATAGATCAATTTTCATCCAAAACAGATCTTTTGAAGCCTTTTTGTGCAATTCAGTAACTCATACTGACTTTCATCGAGTTTGTTTTCAGAGAGATTTTCTTGATTGAATTCTCTGGGTTTTTTTTTTCAGAGTTTAGTTTACAGACCAAGCGTTCAACGGATGGCATCTCTACTCCTGATGTTCCTCGTGGTAGAAATTCTTCTTCTCTTGATTTGTCTCTTTCTCTTGCCATACGTCATTCTCCGCGTTCTCCTGTCAGGTCTCCTCCTCCTGGCGAATCTTCTTTTTGTGCCAGGTCCAGATCGCCTCGTGCCAGAAATGCTTCTTTCGGGCTAGGTGGACTTACAATTGAACAACTTAGATGTATTCGGCTTATTCCACACAAGAATTCGACCCGTCAATTCGAAATTCGCAGATACACTTTTCCTCGTGATGCAGAAATTCAAGTGAGAGGAAGATATCGTACTCCTGCGAGCATGCCAACAGGCGAACAGACTGTATTGTCAACGTCGAATGGTGAAGTCCTTGCAATATTAGACCAAAATAATACAGTTCTTCGTGGTATATATATAGCAGGATGTGGTCCTATACAAAGGGTAAAAATAAACATTTACAACAACGAGGTTCAATTGATGACCAGAGAAGAAATCGAGGAATCTCCCTTGGGCAGCAAAAACCGAATCTCAAAGAATTTTCAAACAATAATACAAGACGAATATCTTCCACAGCAGTAATTGAAATCTTTTGTAATGTACATTTAAAATATTAGGGTGTCCGAAAAGCTTCATTTTTAAAATTCCCTGATTTTTCCTTCTGTTTATTATCGAATCCTTTTTAATTCAAAATAAAACAATACCAAAATAAAATGTATTTTTTTATTTCAGCCAACAAATATAAGTTTCTAACAGAAGTCTTGAATAAACAGCAAAATGATCAAAGTTAAAAAAAGTAGCGAAATTTGTGAAAGGTTAAGTTAAATTTATTACCAAATAATTAAATTCTTGAGGAAAAATGCAATTTTTATATAAGAAAGTGGAATTTTAACTGAATAATAAAATGTTTATAGTACCTTGGTACAGTTTCAAGTAAATAACTAACTTTTCAAACACGAAAAGTTAACATATGCGCTTGATATAAGTGTTAACAAAACTGTTGCACTGAAAAAAAGCATAAAATTGTTTGTAGCATCAATTTTTGACGTTTAATGACAGATTAATTCCTATTTATCGATTTAGCAGTCAATCCAACTGAATTAAGGGAAAGAATAACGTTTTTAACAGTTATGCATTGTAGGAAAGTGTTTGTTTAGAATATTGTTTGTGTTCTACGAGCGCGAATGAAATTATCATGATCAAGAGTGAGTTCATTTCCGTATTTTCTATTCAAGGTAGAAAATTATATTCTTAAAAATCTTCTACAACAATAAGTGAATTTCTGTTAGTAATGTAAAACTAAAATATTAGGGTGACTGCAATACTTCACTTTCAAAATTTCGTGACTTTTCCATTACCAATTTTT
>CAKNWT010306574.1:16988-27546 GCA_932066315.1 Andricus coriarius | reverse complement strand
AAGGGAGAAAGCCTAGGAGGTAAGTAGCGTGGTGTGAGGTAAATTGGGGAGATAAAAATTAATTTTCAGCGTAGTTGTAGGGTGAGGTTAGGTTGGCAAGGGATCGGGGGACTTTTGGCCATTTGATGTTGACAAGGGTGGTTCTCTTAGTGTTGCAAGATGTTAAAAGAGAGAAAGAGGTGCCTGCAGGTGCTGTAACGGGTTGAAAAAAGTGAGATGAAGGGAAAATTTGGCGCGTTAGATGCAAATAAACTTCAGAGACATCTGTCGGTTGCAGAAGGTATTACATGGAGAGGTCGCAGTTACCGACGGAAGAGCCGGAGGTGGTCAGCAAGAGTGCTGGTAGTGAAGTTGACGGGGAGTAAACTTACCACCCGCCACGACGGCCAACAGTCCGTGGCCCGGCGCGCCGCGGCGCATCGGGTTGAGGGAAAAAGTAGAACGGCCGCGGCGGGAACGAAGGAAGCAAGAAGGTGAAGAAGAGAGCTTCTAGCGCAAGTGATAAGAAAACTTGAAGAGGAAGAGAGACAGCCAAGAAAGTCCGGAGAAAAACGAGGTAGAGAGTCTATTAAAAAACAGCGCAAGAACGAGTGGGTTACCTCTCCCCTCCCCCCTCGAATGGGAGAAGTCGGAGGAGACTTTCGGGATGCTGATCGGAAAAACGGCTCGAGAAGGTGGAGGGCAGGCCGGAAATGGAAGTAGGTGACAGAGAGGAGGGCGAGAAGGAAGGTATTTGGGAGAGGGTAGAGAATATGATAGAAGAGAAAGTGGGAGAACGTAGGAATGCAAAGAAGGAGAAGGCGGATAGGGAAAGGATAAGGACAATGGAGTTGAGAATGGAGAGAAAAGAGAAGGCAGACAGGAGAAATAATATTGTGATAAGAGGCTTGAAATTAAAGAGCGAGGAGGAAAAAGAGGGCGTCAAGGCACTGCCACAGAGCATAGAGTGGGTTAAAGGCAAGGTAGGGAAAGTTAAGCTGGAAGGGAGAAAGGAGAAGGAAGAGGCGGTTGTGGAGTTGGAAAGGTGGGAAGTTGGGGGTAATGCGAAATAAAAATAGGATAAATGATGAGGGGGTTTTCATCGATCACGATTCGACGAGGAGAAAAGGAATGTGCAGAGACTGCTGAACGACAGGGCTAGGAGGAAGAGGAAGAAAGGGAGAGCAGCGAAGATAGGGTACCGGTAAATAAAAGTGGACGAGAAAATGTGGTTGTGGGACGAGGAGAAAGGGGTGCTCAAGGAAGTGCAGAAGAATTTGTTTTGTGGGAAGTAGGGGGTGGAGGTAAATCAGGGTAGAGGAGTAGTGAAGGTGCTGTGCTGAACCGTGTCATGGGTAAGCGAGAAAGATGAGGAATTTGATACTGTGGGGCAGTAAAGATAGGGGGGTAATGTGTAAGTTTCTGACAGTGTACAATAAGAATGAAATGGAAACAATTAAAGTAAGAGTGGAAGACTTGCTAGGCGGTTGGGGAGCGAAGGGGGCCTTCACAGGGGATCGGAGACCTTCAAAAGGAAATCGGAGAATTTCCAAAGAAGAATATTTGAAAAACATTATAAAGGGGAGTGCAGCGTGAAGTTAGCACTCCGATTTTTAACATGGTGTAGTTTTTGTAATTTTGACCACATCTCGTCCTGCGAACATTACCCCCCACCCCCGGCGGTAAAGACGTGTCTAGAACCGTGAACCGTGAAAATGACAGTGATTTTTTTTTTTTTACTGAAATCACATTTTTAGTAAAGAAATGTGTCCAATTACTTAGAGTCCCATTTAATACATATAATTTTAAATTTGAATTACAGTTTTAAATGTGCATTTCTAAAAATATTGAATTTTTTGGGCCTTGAATACAAAATAAATTCAACTCGATTAAAAATTGAGACAAAAATTTTGTGAACTCAAGTCTGAGAAACGAGGTGATTTAAGTACTACGCATCGAATATTAAATAATTTTTTATTTGAAATATTTCCAAGATATTGAACAGTTCAAATGCATTGAAAAAATAATAATTTCTAATTTAAAAGCTCAAACCTATACAACTTATAACATTAAAATTATATATAGAAATCTTGTTTTGTATTATATTTTTCAAATTTTCAATTTTTAATGTAATATCTGAAAATTTGTCCGATTTTCAGTTGAACATTTTTAAAAATGAATCTTTTAAAATTGAAAAATATTCTATGGAAAAATTTCAGGACTGAATAATAACTCTATATGAAGTTCTGAATTTTACACGATTTGAAACTAAAAAATTAAAAATTTTTATAATCGAAATGAAAATAGATCAAAATTCAACTATCTTAAATTGAGACCGCATTAATTGAATTATTTCTTTAATTCCGAATGGAAACAATTCTAGCATTTTAAGTTTTTATGTTGAAAATATTTTCTATATTTCCCTCTCATAAGTTTGAATTTTGCATATTTACCTTCTGTTTGGCGTACGTACAATAAGGCAATGCTATAAAAACTTGAAAATAGGTTCGCTAAACAAGTTTATTTCTATTATACGACCATTTTAATGGTCTTTCTTATCAATATCTCCATATTTATATTCATTCGAGTTGTGTTTGTTTATATTCTTCAACATAGGGATGAAGAATATTCTCGTTTTTCCTGAGAGAGTTCTCTTCATGAAATTTATAAATTTATCAATTATTTTAGTGCATGTAATTCACGACTTGATTAAAAACTGGTTGCCTTTAAAATATCTGATATTTGACAATAAATGAATTTTAAATCTGCACTTACCCATGTGAACTCGAAATTTGCGCCTGATAAATGAAAATTTGCATTATAGATAGGATTATTTCATTTCTTTAGTATTTGTAAATCAATTAATTAGTAAAATTGACATTTTCGGGTTTTGAATGCATTAATTATGATTGACTCGTAAAATTAAGTGAAATAAATGACTGATGACTACCTAGGACACAGGCAAATTCATGTGCCATTATTTAAATCAATACCCAGAAATAGTTTTAATGTTTTTATGTTTTAAAAAGAGACAACTTTACTAACTTTACTGGCGATTACCTATGCTATTATGACAGGGGGGCCCGCACAGGATTGCCAAGTGAGCATAGAACAATTTTCGTTTTCTCTTTTTCACATTCAAAACTTGATACTTACAAGAAACATGTGAATTAATTGATAAAATTATATGCTTTCAGTTATATAATACGAAGCAGAACCAGTTATTATATTGTTATCATGATAATACCGAACATTGGGCCAATAGAAGGTTCGTAAAGTGCCTCCAAACCCATGGATATCGTAATTTGTACGTATCAATTTTTAATCGAAAAATTACCTCTATCCTTAACGATGGGATATGCGCATTTGCAGGATTAAGAGATAAAGATCAAAATTATTCAAGAATTAAGGAATCTAGGGCAAAACCCACAATCGCGAAATAAATTCACCATCAACTTAAAAATCTGAAAAGTTTCGTAAATATAAGATTGGCCGATCTAAAATAAACAAATTTATCACAATTTAGAAAATTCATCAAAATTTATCAAAATCTTGCAAACTTTTAGAAGTTTCGGAAATTGATCAAAATTTTCTAAATTTATCAAAATCCCGGTTGTTTGGTAGAATGCGGATTGTCGGGTTGATTGCGGGTCTGCAGACCAACCCGAAAACCCGACCCGACCAGCACAAAACCCGACCCGATCTTATGGCATCACTGCCATAAGATAGTTAAAATAGCATTTCTTCTGCATTCTCTATAATTGCCTAAGATAATAATAAATTTTTATACTTATTTCAGCGCTTCCAATAAAAAGTGGCGAAAATTGTTTGGGGCTTCCTGTGCACTGATATCATTGCTACAAAAAAGCTCTTTTGTCTTTCTTAAAATGCTTGTTTTAACAATATATTATTCTCATAGCAACTCACGATAAGCATCAACCAAATGATATTTATTCTGAGAAAAATCCCAGTAGAAAAAGTTTTCAACATTTCAAACTTTTATTTTCATAATATTATTATATAAAATTTGTTAATGACATGCAAGAGCTTCAAGTATGATTATTATATAATTTTTAAGCATGCGTGAACTAAAACAGTTGAAATATTTTCTTACACGTGAATCGGTTCTAAAATAAAAAATATTTCTTCATGTTCTTTATTCCGACTTAGCACTATTTTCTAAACAAAATACTATGTACTATGTGAAAAATATTTTTAATAACATGTGACATAAAGCACTCAAGATTCATAACTTAAATCATTAAATAATTTTTCTTGCTTGTATTTTATATTATTATTAGTGTAAATTCATTAATTTTGTTACTAAAGTTATATTCAAATATAAAAACTTTTTGCTTTGAAGTTTTTTCAAAATAAAAAGTGATAGATGAATTACGTTTTCAAAGAAAATAATTATCTTTGCTGTTACCACACGAAAAAAGTGACCAGTTATGGTTAACGTTATCGTTACCGGTTCAAAAATTAGTTTTATCTTTATCACTTGAATTAAATATTTTCCTTATTGATCCATTTAATTGTTGCTAACATATTTAATAGAAAATTGTAAATAGTGTCGTTTTTGGTATTGAAAACTTCTCTTTGCTAATACACCTCCTTCATAATGTAGGAATGACATTTAATCAGAAAATAGAAGAAAAAAATACAATGGAACGGTTTATTTTAGACTAATCTGATCCTCAGATTGAACTACACAAAACTAGAGATTCCGCTCGATATAAGCTTCACACATCAAAGATTATTCAAATTTCCGTGTTATCTTTAAAACCATTTGAAATCTCTTCACATCTCTTGAAATACGTAGAAGTCTATTGAAATCTTCAAGATAATTAGAAATCTATAGAAATCATTTGACTTACCTTTGAAAATAAAACACATTACATTTAGTCCCTCAAGTTCTCTACAAATATTTTGGAATCCCGTGAATTTTATAAGACCTATTTTGAATTCTTCTCAATCTTTTAAAATAATCTAAACTATTCAAAATCATTCGAAAATTTAATTTGATCCTTAAAGTTTCCTAGAAATCCCTTGAAATCTTTGGATATCGTAAAAATCCATTAGGCAACAGAAAATTGTCTTGCCTTCAAAAGACCATGAAAATAGGTCGTTAATATACTTTTATAATGAATTATTTTTATCTTCTAACGTTGAAAATATGCAGATTTTAAAAATCCATGATTAAGAAAATTTTCGAATATTAGGTTCAAAAATGTTTCGAAACTATAAATAATAATTAATATTTATTGGCATTGTTTGTAATACTTATTGTAATTATTTATCATAATTAATAATTTCAATTTAAGGCCCCGTGAAATCGGCGCTCCAAAGTTCAAATTATTAAAATTTTTGTCCTTGCTAATATGTAGGGGAACGTGGGGTATGCTGTCAGTGCGTTGAAGCTTTATCTTCATTCTTTAAAATCCGACGATTTGATTAAAAATTAATCTTTGTAGGATGACATGGCGAGAGAATCCCCAATTTCAAAAATGGCCAAATTTATTAAGAAGATGTTGATTTCCGGTCTGACCGAAGTTGCACTATTTTCTGTGATTTTCGCTTCCTTTGTTCAGTTTCCAAGATCTTTTTGCACTACGGTGCATACCACTGCACTCTTCCAGTAACGTCCAAGCTCCCGAAATTGAAAGTCTGTGACGTGACTTCCTGTAGACGCCACCGTTGCCCTTCTTCCTTCGCCCAACTGAATAGTCGAGGGAGCAATGAATTTTGCATTAACCAGTTCCAATCGAGCACGAATCTCAACCTGTATTTCTAAGTGTAACATTTTCACGCTGTAGTGGCGGTGGAATTAAAAAAAGAAATAGATTGTTCCGTCGAGGTAGATATTAAACAGAATCGATCTTACCTTACCACCATGTTACTTTCTTCCCTTTTCTTTACGGTTTTTCACAAACTTTAATTTTAATGAATTCCCCAGCAACAGATAATAAAAATTTCCTTGAATGGAGCGGACTGTAGGATAGATAAGAGACGTGTGAGCATATCAGGCTAGGAGGGAGGGCAAGAGTTGAAAAGTCTCGAGGTTAACAGGAGTGGCTGTTCTACGAGAGGGGCTGATAATAGAGTAGGATTGAGGAGGGTGATAATGAAAATTGGAAAGAGGGTCATGGGGATATTGAACTGTGAGAGGGTTGTGAATAAGACGTGGTGAATTATAGGCGAGGGGGTGCGAGGGGGTAAAAGTAACGTGTAGTGTGAGAGGGAGCGCTAAATAGGGAGTTGACTTTGAGGAGGGTATCAAGAGGATTGGAAGAGGATTGGAGAAGTTGGTCATGGGGATATGGAATTAAAAGAGGGGTGGAGATGTGGCGCTAACCAAAGGGGCAGCCGAAAATTTGAGCAAAAGGTAAATGTAGGCTGAAAAGTGTAATGATGTGACTTAGAAGGGCCACAGAGCCTGAAAGTAGATAGAGGAGGATGGACGAGAGTGTAGAGAGCGAGAAAGGCTAAATATGAATTAAAACTGTATTTTTGACTGGTAAAATGCTCGAGGTGTTAACGAACATATGAGAACATACTAGAAAGATATGTTTGTATAAGTAAGGTGTGGGGTGAAGGATAGAAAATAGTTGTTGTAGAGAGGAGAGGAAGTTGGTGAGGGGGACATGGTTCTATGGGAAGGGATGTGTGATATAAAAAAGAGAAATATGGAAAGGTGGTTAGGTCATGTGTTAAATGTTATATGTGAAGTGTGATATGTTATGTGAAAAAGCGAAGTGAAATAGATGATTGGGTATATGGATGAAGGAGTAAAAGAGGAGTTCGAACGATTGCGTGGAAGAATTAGAATTATAATTTATTTAATAAGTCCCTAGGGCTAAACAGCCCTCTAAGGAACGAATTTTACATTCTTCACAACAAAAATGTGACAACTATGGTCAAACGGCAATTATGTCGTAGGTAAAACAAAAATAATTACAGATGGATGAAGACAAAAATAATATATCATATAATGAATATAAGTCATATATGCTATTATAAACCAGTAGTTGGCAAAAAGTATATCATCAGAGAACTTTAGACTTCATTGTTAGATAACTGATATAAACTATGGATCGAATAGCAAAGATTTAATTGTTACGATATTAAGGCGTTACAATAATACGGCGTAAAACGACACTTAAAATTAGATAAACTAACAATACACATTTCACCAATACAAAATTTCGAAAGCAGAATTATCAGAACTAAATAAAAAGTTAAAGAATAGCTTTTTAAAGTGACAAGGCGAAGGTGCATTTCTAATTGATTCAGGTATCTTATTCCAAAGACGCGCTCCCCTCACCATAAAGTATCTTCGCAACTTACAAGATTTGTAACGTGTAACTGTAAGGGCCGTTTTTATTACACGAAGCCTAGGCTGAGCAAGTAAAGTCACAGTTCTACTTTCAAAGAGATCTGTAAGCGATCCACCGAAAACTCTGAACGCCATCTCATAGATACAAGGCCGTCCTGCCGTCGACATGTAAAACTTGTCTTGCAGTACCAGAGTGGGGGCGCCCACGCCCCCACTCTGGTCGGTTGTCAAATGTAACCAAATAACTTGGAAAATAAATTACAATTTTTTTGGAAAAATTAGAAAAAGTATAGACTCCGGAAGCCAGGACCACGACCCTCACATAGGGGTCGATCCCCACGCAACTGGAGGTATATGTCATCCGCCGGGCTCCCTCCAACAACACCAGAGGGGCACCAAAAACGGCGGTTCCTTGTTTTGTGTAACTCAACCTTTTCAAACCTCTTGACAAACAATCAAATGAAGATTCAAAACATTAAGTAAACCAAAATATAAATATAGGAAAAACAGAATAATTTCTTATTCAATAAAGGTCGAATAAAATTCGCAGCAGACAACAGCTCAGCTTTTCCTGGACAGCAAATCGATCAATTTCCGAATTTACACCCAGCCTTTTCGTTTCCAATAATCGAACAACAAAAACTTGCAGCTCTCCTTTTAACATCAATAGCAACAATGATCGATTTTCCTGCAAATGACCTCGACCCGAGTCAATTCATCGGCATCCCTTTTCTTTTCTTTTTCCCCCAAAAACAAACTTTTCCCTTCGTGTTCATCCTTTTGGATTCAGGTAAACCCTATCACCTTTTATGGACGGGCAAACCCTTAGACCCCTCAGCCGCAACAAAAATCGTCCCACGCGTCAGGGTCGTCAACATCATGCCCCCGGTACGGGAGTTGCGACTTCGTACCCAAATTACTTGGCTACTAGCAAGACTAGCTTTGTTGCTGGGCTTCTGTACAATCTCTTTTCTATGCGTACGTAAGCCGAGCGTACACGGCCATCTGATCCTGGACATACACGCTATATTTAACCGCGTGACCACATATTTCGTGGAGCTCCTGGGTCAACTGCTAATACCACGTCTCCCACTTTCAGTGTGGTTACCCCGGTGTTCCAAGTTAATCGTGGCAACAGTGTAGGCAGATATTCCCTTACCCATCAAGACCAAAACATATCAGCCAAACGTTGAGGGATCCTCCATTGTTTCCGATAACGAAGATCTTCATTTCCAAACCTTCCTGGCACAGCAGCTCCAGATGATGATCCAAGGAGTATATGATTTGGCGTTATGGCTTCCTGCTCGCTAGGGTCGACGGAAACTGGTGTCAAAGGTCGAATATTTATCTTGTGTTCGGCTTCAGTCACTAATGTTCTCAAAACCTCTTCACTAGGCTTTATTTCCTTTAGGGTAGCCTTAAGTGTTACTTTCACTGAACGTACAAATCTCTACCAACTTCCTCCCATGTGAGGCGCTCTTGGAGAAATGAAGTTCCACTTAATTCGTTGTTTGGCTGCTTCACTGTAGAGAGCTTCTTGGTTCAATTCCTTTATTGCTTCACGTAGCTCCCTGTCAGCTGCCTTGAAGTTTGTACCGTTGTCGGAATTTATTTCCACTACTGTTTGTCTGCGATTTATCATTCTCCCGAGGGCTCAGATTGCTGAGTCTGATGTTTGAATCGCTGGCAATTCCAAATGAATATCTCGTGAGGTAAGGCAGGTGAACACTGCTCCCCATTGATTCTCTTTGCGTCTCCACATATCCATGGATACTGTTATGGGTCCGAAATAATCCATGCCGACGAAGGAGAATGGTTTTCGAAGATGTTTTTATCTTACTCGAGGTAATTCGCCCATCCTTGGAGCTTGTGGCATTGCTTTGCGCAGACGACACCACTGACAATGTCTGGCCACAGTTCTTATGGTTGGTCTTAGATTTACTATCCAGTACCGATATCGTAGCTCATTTACTATGATCGTAGTTTTGTCTTTCCCCTGAAGTTGAAGTAAGTATTCATGAGCCCTTTCGAAGATGGATGCATAATAAAGAGTGGTTTAATGTTCCCAAAAATGTGTACTGCAATAATGTGCTAAGGTTACTCTCCATAATCTCCTTTACCAATTTTGGGCTATTTTTGACAACCCTGACACCCCCCTTGATGATCGCAGTTTTGCCTTTCCCCTAAAGTTGAAGTAAGTGTTCAATAATCCATTCGAATATGCATGCATATTAAATAGTGGTTTAATGTTTCCAAAAATGTGTACCGTAAGAATAAGCTATGGAAATCTTAAAAAATAGTTGAATTGTCATCAAAATTACTAAATAAGCGAAATTTTAAACCTACAAAGATGAATTTCTAACTATGAAGAATAATTTTTCACCAATAAGCGAATTTTCAACGAAATACATGAATTTCTAACTAAATTGTGGAAGATTTTACTTAAAAATATAAATTTTCACATAAAAATGCAACACCTACAATTTGTTTTAAAGAATTTCTTTTCATCAACAAAAAAAATTTGCAACTAGTCGAGTTCAGCAAAAAAGAGGAATTTTTAACAAAATAGATCAATCCTCAACCAAGTCGAAGAATTCTTTACAAAAAACTTCATTTTCACCCAAGAAAGATGAATTTGAAACTAACAAGAATGAAAAAGTCTCCTAAGAAATAACGAATTTACAATCCAAAAGGATGAATTTTCGAAAAAAAACAGTTGCATTTTCAACCAAATGGTTGAACTTGCAATACAAAAATACGTATTTTTTAGAAGCCAGTTCAATTTTCAACCCGAAATGTGGAATTTGAAAAAGAAAGTTTATTTTCCATAAAAAAACTTCTCTACCATAAAAGATGAATTGTCAATTCAAAGGGATGCGTGCTCCAAAAAATAATTTAATGTTCGACCAAAAAAGATTACCTTGACAAAATAGTTGAATTTTCCATCAAATAATCGAATAAGCTGAATTCTGAACCTACAAGGATAAATTTTCGACCAAGAAGATTAATTTCCAACAAAGAAGGTTAATTTTAAATTTAGAAAAAAGAATTTTTAAGCAAATGGTTAAACCTTTAGGAAAAAAACTGATTTTTTAGAATACAGTTGAATTTTCAACCCAAAAAGTGGTATTTAAAAAAGAAAGTTTTTTTCCATCAAGAAAGATAAATTTTCTACCATAAAAGATGAATTTTCTATCTAAAGGGTGAATATTCCAAAAAATAGTTTAATTCTCAACCAAAAAA
>CAKNWT010306570.1:0-11361 GCA_932066315.1 Andricus coriarius | reverse complement strand
AGGGGATCCTGTTTTCTTCAGCCTTTTGTACTTGCTGTCTCATTTTCTCATTAGCCGCTTCTAAAGCCTGTTTCTTTTCCGCCTTTCATGCATGATGCTGCTGCCATTTTTTTGAAGTTACAACTGCTGGAAGTTTTTCCTTGCGCGTAAGCTTTAATTTCAAATCAGCTGCTCCTTGCCAAAATGGTGTTGCCTTGAGTGGAGAAGACACTCTTTATTTTCCTTATCGATTTCAAGGTTTATGTTGTTCGTGGGAATTCTTTCTTGCAGCGATACCGTTTCAATTTTCTTTTGTATCGATGGTGCTATCATCGTATTTTCTGGCAATGCATCACGCACAGAACTTTCTTTTACATTGATGCGAACTTGATCAGTCCTAACCCAGTCAGCACGATATTTGGTGACGTCTTTACGACATCATTACGACAACTTTACGACATCATATGTCCGTGTCGTTAAGGTGTCTTTACGATATCGTAAAGACATCGTCAGATTGTACGACGTCTTTACGATATTGTAAAGACACCTTAACGATATGGACATAAGATGTCGTAAAGACGTCGCCAAATTTTGTGTGCCAAATGTGTTGACCGAGAATCCAATTGATTGAACTAAAGGAACATGAATTTCGCGTGTAACTTGAGGGATTAAGTTATTACTCTTTTGTAATAAATCGAGGAGTTCAATGTCATCTATCATAATGGATACTTTGCTTCGTAAATCAATCTCTCCCGTTTCCATCTGGTTGTCGTTATCAACACCTATTAAATAACACAGCAAAACATTTTTATTTAAATTAGAAGGAGATCATCTCTAATAACACGTTTCAATAAATTAATATGTGAAATAACAACCTGAAAGATCGCTTTCGTCTGAGAAAAGATGGTTTCAGTCTGGAGAACCAAGTCTCAATTTCAACAACTTGTCTTTGTGAATGATTTTACATGATCTCCTCGCAGGCTTTTCAGTGTAGAGATATCCATAATTCGAAAAGGGACGTTTCTCGAATATCTCCAGTACACATTTCTCCTGCTTGTTCAAAGAGAATTAGTTTTTGATCGCCTATATCATACTCAAGATGGCGCAAGCAATTTCGAGATATTTCTACTAACTGTGAAAGTTCGTTCGAAGGAAGGCTTTTTGAAAGTAATTTTGTGTAATCTATTGCATCAGGGTTGGAAGGGCACAAACCACAAGCACGGAACCCATTTTCAAAACTTTGTTGCGAGATGAGATTTTCAAGAACCGGTTTTAAAATTGGTTCAAACATTTCTTTCGTTAGCCTTTGACCATTGCTTTTCATCCTCCAGTTTCGAACGGCTATTTTCTATTCACGTTTTAAAGGCCGATAAATCGCTACATCTATTTGCTGCAGTATGTGGGTTGAACTGAGATTCATAGTTAAATCTGACGAATGCCTATCGACAAAGAGAAGTACAGGCAATTATATCCCTTCCCTTAAAAGCCACGGATGAAAGATGTAGACAACATACTCGTAGAAAATCATTCCTGACATCCAGCCATTTTCACTTTTGCCTACACCCTAGTCGCTCGGAACAGGTACTACTACATTTTTTGGCAACCTCTCGTATTTAAACATCATCATTGGAGGTGCCAATCCACTAGGTGCATTTCATGAAATTGTAAAAAAATACATTGCTTATTATTATTTTAAGGATAATTAAGAAAAATATTTGTATAAACCCTAAAATTAATCATACCAGTAATCAGTGTAGTGAGACATTCTTTTTCATAAGAATTCAAAGGTTGTAAACAGTTTTTTGTACTTTTATTACTAAAACCTTATCTCCTATTGGGCAAAAGAAAAAGAAGTTTTCATCACAGTTGAACACTCTTGTCATGTCATCCAATATGTGAAGCAAATTATGTTCGGCATGATATGATCTAATTTCAATAAACCATCCTCTAATGTCAGCTTCTGTCACAGAAGCTCATCTCTTTGTCAGATTTTGAGATATCCTCACTGCAATTTCAGGATGTCTTTTTAAAACCCCTTTATACTAGTGTCTGCCTAGTCTTCCATTTGTAAAATTATTATCTCTCCTAGAAGATTTTTTGAGCAATTGTGCACTATCTAGAAGTTTTTCCAAGGATTTTTTCTGCAAGAGTACTACGAGGCACTTCATATTGCTTACTTGCAGCTGTAATGCTTAATAAGCCATCGTGCACTGCCTCTATAGCTTTTGCCATTTCTTCTGGCTTATAGTTGAATTTTGGAAACATTTTTCTACAATAAAAAAAAATCAAATTTGAAAAATAATGTTCAATTTTATAAATGCGAGCATGTTTAAACAGGCATGTATTTATAGTCTTTAATTTCATATTTTCTTCACTAAAATACATATTTATTGGGATTTTCTATTTGGAAAACGAATATTTCAATGCTATATTATTAGATTCACCTAAATTAACACTTTTATTTTATTTTAAACTAAAAATAAACTACATTATTTGCACAACCAAAATATATTTGACTCGCCTGCTTTTCTGACTGACGGCACTGACGTAATTGGACGTAATGCATACGATAACTGCTGACGGTTCACATTCCTCATATCCGATTTCACTTTATGATTTCATATAACTAAGTAAATTATTTTTAACAAACAATTATTGTAATAAAATGTTGACAACTTTGACCCAGTTATCGTTCTATGATGCAATTACTGGGACAACCAGGATTTTCTGACGTCTTAGTAATCGTGGTCTGTATTTCTGGCACAACAAAGATGCTAAATGAAAATTACACATGTTGAAAATTACACTGTTATTATAAAACAGGAATTATTTTTTATTATTGAGCAATTATGGGTTTACACCACTGAACGCTAAAGCAAAGAACCATGTATTTTAATTGTACAAATCATCGGGTTTATTTTTAGTTTAAAATGAAATATAAGTGTTAATTGAGGAGCATTTAATTTAACACAAAATTTCACAATTGTGTTTAAGTACAATTTTGGACGTAAAAAACCTAATCTATGTATATATTACTATTGTATAAATATTTGATAGCGTATAATAATTTTCTGTTGAACCATTTTAGTGCAGAAAATAAGAAATTAAATACTGCAAATACATGTATGTTTTAACATGCTGGCAAAATAATTTCACTTGATTTTTTATTGTAGCAAAATGCCTCCAAAATTCAATTATAAGCCAGAAAAAATGGCAAAAGCTATAGAGGCAGTGCACGATTGGCTTATTAAGCATTACGTAGGAAAATCTGGATTTCCTGTAACCAAAGAGCAACTTCTAGATAGTGCACAATTGCTGATAAAATCTTCTAGGAGAGATAATAATTTTACAAATGGAAAACCAGGCAGACACTGGTATAAAGGGTTTTTAAAAAGACAACCCGAAATTACTGTGAGGATATCTTAAAATCTGACAAAGAGCCGAGCTTCTGTGACAGAAGCTGACATTAGAGGATGGTTTATTAAAATTAGATCATATCTTTCCGAATATAATTTGCTTCACATATTGAATAACAAGACAAGAGTGTTCAACTGTGATGAAAGCACCTTTTTCCTTTGCCCAATGGGTGATCCCGTTTTAGTAAAGAGACAATAAACTGTTTACAAAATTGTGAATTCTTATGAAAAAGAATGTCTCAGTACATTGAGTCACGACGCTTATCGCCGCGCATATCTTTACATTATCAGATGAGAAGATGTGTACTGTTTTTTTAAAGTTACATTTCTTTTAAATTTAAACAATTTGTTTTATTTTACTTTCATTTAAATTTTCAAACACAATTACATCCTTTTAATTTTAACTAAAAATACAAAATTATGAACCTTTAGCATTTTATTTTAGTCAACTTTCAGTTACATTTTCAAAGAATATGACGTTCTAATTGTATCTATTATTGCAATCTTAAACAATTCAAAGTATGAATTCATCCTGTACTATTTTTTGTTAGAAAACATTAAAATTATAATTATTTTTGGAATGGAAAAAAGTATAGAAAATTTAAAAAATGTGTTCATCCTTGGCGCATATATCTTTAAAGAAAACGGACTCAACTAAGAATATCTTTCCGATGACTTTTTTATATGATGCTTGGTAAATTCCCATGCATAATTATTTATTTAAACAATTTTCATAAACGAATTCAGAGTTTGCATATTTTTAACTTTTCGATGACTTTTTTCTACGATATTTTACAAATTTAATAATTATTGATTATTTAAACAATTTTCATTAACAAATTCAGAGCTTGGACATTCTTCAACGAATAGGATTTTGGCTATTGTTTAGCGAATAGGCTTTTGGCTATTTTTCAACAAATAGGTTCAATTTTTTTTACAGAATTAACTAAGAATATCTTATGGATGACTTTTTTGTATGATGCTTGGCAAATTTCTAAGAATTATTAATTATTTAAACAATTTTCATAAATTAAGAGCTTGGCCTTTTTTTGATGAATAGGCTCAATTTTTTACAGAATTAACTAAGAATATATTTTCCATGACTTTTTTCTTGATGCTCTGCAAATTTCCAACATTTAATCATTATTTAAAGAAATTCCATAAACAAATTAAGACTGGCTATTTTTTAAAGAATAGGCTCAATTTGTTTCCAGAATCAACAAAGAATGTATTTCCAATAAATCTTTTCTGCGATACTTTGCACATTTACAATAACTATTAATTATTTCATAGAGATATTCAGAGTTTGACTATTTTTCAGCGAATACAAACAATTTTTTTACTGTGTCAACTGAGAATGTCTTTCCGATGACTCTTTTCTATGTTGCTTTGTAAATTCACAAGAATTATTAATTGTTTAAGGAATTTCGATTAAAAAATTAAGAGTTTGACCTTTTTCTACGAATACACTGCAGTCCCGCTTTATCAGCCGTGTCGGGGGTACCCTCAATGGCCTCCATGATGAATCGGAACTCTCTCAACCGTTCTTCTTCTCATTCTTGCTCGTGGCTTTTTATAGTGCCGAGCCGTAAACATCGCAAGACCGCTGACTTATGAAGTGCCTCTCTCTCGCCCCCTTGCACTACCTTGTCTGATATATCGGGAACAGATAAGGCTCAATTTTTTTCTGAATTAACTAAGAATATTTTTTCGTTGACTTTTTTTCTACGATACTTTTCAAATTTAAAATAATAATTATTCAAACAATTTTTATAAAAATATTCAGAGTTTGACTATTTGTCAACGAATAGGCTCAACTTGTTTACGAAGTCAGCTAAAAATATCGTTCCAATGACTGTTTTCACGTTTCTTGATAAGTTTACAAGAATTATTAATTATTCAAACAATTCCGATTAAAAAGTTTAGAGTTTGGCTATTTTTTCAACGAATGGGCTCAATTTTTTACATTTAGATAAAGAATGTATGTACATATTTCCAATAATTTTTTCCTCCGATACTATGAAAATATACAATAATTATTAATTATTTAAACAATTTTCATACAAGTATTCAGAGTTTGACTATTTTTCAACGAATAGGCAAAATTTGTTTACGGAGTAAACTAAGAATGTCTTTCCGATGACTGTTCTCTATTGTAAATTTACAAAGATTATTTATTATTTAAACAATTTTCATAAACGAATTCAGATTTTGGCTATTTTTCACGGAATAAGCAAAATTTGTTTACGGAGTCAACTAAGATTGTCTGTTCGATGACTCGTTACTATGTTTTGTAAATTTACAAGAATTATTAATTACTTAAACAACTTTTATAAACATATTCAGAATTTGGCTATTTTTCAACGAACACGGCCAATCTTTAAAGAATGAACTAAGAATATCTTTCTGATGACTTTTTTTATTATGCTTTTCAAATTTCCAACGTTTATTAATTATTTAAACAATTTTCATAAGCAAATTAAAAGTTTGGTCATTTTTCAAAGAATAGGCATATATTATTTACGGAATTGCCAATTTTTTTACAGAATTAACTAAGAATATCTTTCCAATTACCTTTTTCTATAATTCTCTGCAAATTTCCAAGAATAAATTATTATTGAACTATTTTGACAAACAAATGAAGAGTTTGGCTTTTTTAAAAGAATAGGCTCAATTTGTTTACGGAACCAATAAAGAATGTTTTTGAAATAAGTATTTCCTATTATACTTTGTAAATTACAACAAATATTAATTATTTAAACAATTTTCATAAACGTATTCAGAGTTTGAATGTTTTTCAACGAATAGGCTCAATTTTTTTACGAAGTCAACTAAGAATATATTTCCGATGACTGCTTTCTATATTGCTTTGTAAATGTACAAGAATTATTAATTATTCAAACAATTTTAATTAAAAAATTAAGAGCTTGGCTATTTTTCAACGAATAGGCTCAATTTTTTACAGAATCAATTATGAATATCTTTCCGGTGACTTTGTTCTATTATGCTTTTCCAATTTCAAAGATTTATTAATTATATAAACAATTTTCATGAGCAAATTAAGAGCTTGGCCATTTTTCAAAGAATAGGCTCAATTTGTTTACGGAATTAATAAAGAATGTATTTCCAATAACTTTTTCCTACGATACTTTGAAAATTTCCAATAATGATTAATGATTCAAATAATTTTCATACGCGAATTCAGAGTTTGACTAATTTTTAGCTTACATAAAAACGTATTACGTCTTTTCTATATGAACTATAATATTAAAATCGAAATCATTTGTACAGTTTCAACGAATTCATTTTTATATGAAAATATGTACACTATATATTTAATAAGAATTAAAAAAGCATACAAATTTCATAAGGGTGAAAACTTTTTTTTCTTTAATTGCAGTTATTTTTCTTTTTGTTAATTTCTTCCAGTAGTTTAATAATCTCTTAAATTGTATGATATTTTGCTTCGTCAAGATTTCCTGGAATAATTTTTCTCTTGCTATATATTGTTTCATATATTTTATTGTGATTTAGCACTCTATCGAACATATCACCGTAATTATTATTACCTATTGTATTATGCCTTTTTATCAATGGAAAAGAAATCACTGCGTGTGATGCATTGCAAAAAATTCGATGATAGCGCCATCGATACAAAAGGAAGTTGAAATGGCATCGCTGCAAGAAGGATTTCAGACGAACGACATAAACCTTGAAATCGATAAGGAAAATAATTCCGATGAGGAAAATAAAGAGAGTGTCTTCTCCATTCAAGGCAACGCAATTTTGGCAAGGAGCAGCTAATTTGAAATTAAAGCTTAAGGGGGGATCCTGCTTTAAGACGCCTAAAAAAAGCGTTTTTGTGGGGATTTTTTTAGAACAGAAAAAAATAAGCCAGTCTAGCGAACTTTTTAGAATATTTTAATGCATATTCGAACATGATAAAAAAAATTTGTTGAGGGAAAAATATTCAAATGCAGCTGATTTTTATGCACATTTTTGTGCAGCTCCGTGTAATTGCAGTCTGCAATCGGCGGGAAAGATGGAACACGTAATTTTCGTCGGAAATGAAAAAGCCAAAAAAAAAATTTAATTTTCATATATTTTTCTTCTATGTGAACTAAGAAAACCCCGAAAAAAATGTGAAATAAACATTTTTTCTCAAGTTTGAAAAAAATGTGCTGTTTGCCACGTAAAAAAAATCATTTTAACTTGCTAAAAAAGTGGTTCATACATTTTTTCATGAATCTTTTTAGTTCAAATAGAAGAGAATAAAAAACTGAAGCTAATAAGCCATAGTTCGTTTTGATTGGTCGTCTAGTCTTCTTGCAATCACGCCCGCCAGTTTAGAAAAATCGTAAAAACGAAAACTCGAGCAAACGCGCTTCAAAGGCTTTAAAGTTTACGGTCAGAAAAACTGTTAATTTTCGATTGCTTACAGTAATAATAGCTAATCAGCTATTCCTGCTACACTTTTACGAATTCAAAATATTGTTTCGAAGGACCGTTGAACATTTTCAGGTACACAGTTTGGAGTTATTAGACCGAGGTGTGGAGCGCGCGCTCCATCTGCCCGAGCGCTCGTATACCTTCTCTACAACCCACCCACCGCATTTAGTACTGTATCTTTGAAAATAATGCGAATCAGCCTCTATTACTATAGACACATATTCTTAGATATATTAGGAATATATTCAAGCAATAAAAAAAATCGATTTTTTGAGCCTTCTAAAGCAGGATCCCCCCTTAAGCGCAAAAGACAGCTCAAGGAAAAACTTCCAGCAGTTGAAACTTCAAAAGCATGGCAGAAGTATCATGCAAGGAAGGAGGAAAAGAAACAGGCCTTAGAAATGACTAAAGAAGAGAGAAAGCGAGTATCAGCCCTATGCATTGACGTTAGTTCACGCAGCTTCTTTGCGTAAGCTGAGTTGTAGGTGGCGCTGTGTGGCATGTAAACCTGAATTTGTCTACAAAAACATGGCAGATGTACAGGCAGGCACTGTTTTTTAAACCATTTTGATTTAATAGAAAGTGTTTTGACGAATTTCAGTGCATGTTCTTTTTCATCTCGATTCCTCTGCTTTTCTTCTTTCTTTGACTGTAAAGCCTCTTCTTTCACTGCACGCTTCTTTTCCTTTTCTTCAATTCTAAGGCGATCCTGTTTTCTTCGACCTTTGGTACTCGCCAGCCCTATGCATCGCCCGTGTATTTCGGTTAGTTCACGCAGCTTTCTCGTGTAAGCTGAGTAGTAGGTGGCGCTGGGTGACATGTAAAGCTGAATTTGTCAACAAACACATTAAAGGTGCACAGGAAGGCTCTGTTTTTTACCATTTTTATTTTATAAAAAGTGTTTTGACAAATGATTTTAATTCTAAATTATGGGAAAAATTTGGAAGGAAAAAGACCCCCTAAAAGAAAAGAAAATCAAGAACAGGGGAATAGTGGACAATAAAAATAAATCGGAAACCGAGTGTATAACTCCAGAATGTACTTCGGCTTATGATTCCAATCCTACGAAATTTAGTATTTTTCTTGTGCCAAGAGGTGAAGAAAATGTCAAACTGTGGCAGAAAGCAATACGACGCGACGATATAATTTTTAAACCGGGTCATTAAGTGTGTCAGTTGCATTTTGCTCCGAAAGATATTTTGTTGTAACGAGAAGTAAAAGCAGCTGATAGAGGAATTGTCCTCGGAGTAGTAAGTTTATTGTATTTATATTTTATTTAAAAACTTATACAATTTATTTGGTTTATTTTCTTTTTTTCACATAAACTTATTTTAAAGTAAACTAAATATTGTATTTCTAGTTTTATTTTTTAATTAGATTTAGAGGTCAAGTATGTATTTTAAACGCGGAGTTTATTTTTACTTATATACTTTGTCAATTTAAATTGAACAAATATATAAATAAAAATAGACACTACATATTCACCCTTTAAATGCAGTTTAATAATAAAATTGGAAATAAAATATTTAGTTGACTTTAAAATAATTTTAAATAAAAAAAAAACTAAATATTGTATTTCTGATTGTATTATTGTTAGGTGCGAATCTTATAATGAATTTAATATTTATTTTATTAATTAATTAAATTAAAATAATTAAAATCCTTAGATAATAATTAATATTGGAATAAAAAATGGTGACAGTGAAGACGCTAAGCTGTTTGAGGCGCTCACCGTCACACACACACACACACACACACACATACAAGCACATACACGAGACGCTAAGCTGTCTGAGGCGCTCGTATATACACTTACATGCACTATGCTAATTCACAGGCAAAAATTAATATTCAGGAACGAAAGGATCCTATAAAAGAGAAAGAATAAGAAAACATAATATATTATCAAAAACTCGCATTAAGTTTAGGAACGAAAATAGAAAAGGATGAAGAGGAATAATATTATAAAATAGAAATTTCAATTTAATTCAGGTACTCTGAATTAGAATTTCAAATCGATGTCATTTGCGATATCATTCATCTTTACAATCTAGCAACAATACGAATTATAAACATCAGAATTAATCAAGGTACAATGTCAGTTTATAGAAAAAAAACCTTGTTTAAAAACTTAAATTGTAGTCTCGATTTAAAAAAATAATATTGGATAAAGACTATAGAAGAATAATATGATTGGAATGCCAAAAGAGCAATAACCCTGCAACTCTGCAAATTCTATCAGTCTTTTTATAAAAATCAATCGTAGTTGCGAACAGGAGTTTATTGATCTTAAGAGTTAAATGAAATCGCTAATGATATTTCATCGAATAATTGAAAGCAGTGCGGCGGAGAACACCGTTCGAGCGAGAGAATTGCAATTTGGCAAAATATGACCAAATGCTCGCTCGCAGGTGTTCAGCGGCCAAAAGCAGTGTCTCTCCCATCCCACTAAATCAGAGGTAACGACTATAATCGAAATACATTATTAAATCAGTCTACAACTTGATCGCGTCGCGAATACAACGAGTTCCCTTTAACTCAATCGTTTCGCATATAGAGTAAGGATTCCGTCGGTATTAACTTCGAGTTTTTTTGTACTTAACCTTTTCATTTTTTCAATCTCGGTTCGGACGTTAAATTAAATTCATAAAAGCTGAAAAGTAGTAGCCAGTTTAATCCGTACACAATATTAGTTTTCCCTTCCTCTTTTATTTACTAATATTCGTTCCTGGTTAAAATAAATTAAAAACGGACAAATAGATAGGGAGTCAGTTTTCGAAAAATCGGTTCTGACCAGCATAAACAAAAACCATTTTTCTTGTACGTGGGAAGTAAGTACCTTCCGGAGGTCGGAGAGAAAGCCCGCGAGTAGATTGTTATCCCAATCTCGGTTCGAATAAAATTCACTTATCCGGGGATAACAATCGAACGGTCAAAAAGTGAAGTGAAAAGAAACAATTATAATTAATCTGAATTCTGCCTCCCTTTAAAAAAAACACGGGAGTAGTGATAAGGATAGGCGAATGGCGATTATTTGGATGCAGTAATTGGTAAAGTACCGTATCAAATAAAACACACACAACACTAGACACACACCACAAAAATACATATATTACAAATATCAATTTATATAACCTGTCTTCCATTATATACTATGAATCAATAAGTGTGCCTAATCTGTTAAATTATACAAATTTGTACACACTTTATTTTTACCTACTCAACAAAGAATCTAAGTATCAAAATTTCCCAAGCAACCAATTATAAAAACCTTGAATTAATAAGGTAGAGAGAAGACCCATGAAATATCAATATCCTTATAAAAGGGTATTATTAAATTGTAACATTTCGATGAATTCGTGATTTATTGAGTAAACAATTAATTACTTAATAAATAAAAATTCCCGAACGTAACAATTACTAAATTGGATTTAGAGACTGAATACGTGTCTTTTTTTATTTATACATTTTTTCAATTTAAATTGACACTACGTATTCAGCCTCTAAATCGAAATTA
>CAKNWT010306564.1:1488-18371 GCA_932066315.1 Andricus coriarius | reverse complement strand
TCCGCCGATTGTTTCCACCTCGCGAGCATCCTCGTTACGGGATCCTGAATGGAATTTTTGCCGAGGGCTTTACGAGGGGGATGCTATCGAAACGTGGCCTCTCCGAATGTGTATTGCACAAAAATAAACCCTTAGCACAATCAGTTGAAGCTTCCCAAGCATGCATTTACGAGCTGTAGAATCTTGATAGTCAGTCGAAAAATTACTTAGCGAGTAAAACGAATCATTATTGGGTACTATTATCTCTAGAGTGGAAAGAAGTCTGCTACTGGAAATAAACTTCGGAAGTAATTACCTAAATTTTTCTATATTCCCTACTTACTTCTGAATTATCAGATTAAAATTTCGTATGCAAATATTTTATTAGAAAAATTATAGCTCTGCAATTGACATAGGTTTTTCCAATACGCATTCCAATATAAGCACTTCACTAAAACGTGAGTATGCTTTAAGGTACAGTTGAATCATATATATTGGAAAATAGTGGTTGGGTGATTGCTCAATAGTTGACCATTTTAGACAGTGAGATTTTAGAAAATAAAAAAAGTTTTAAGCCGTCTAAGATATATATGTCACCCATTTCACGGTTGTGAGACGTGGCCACGAATGTGATTTGCCGCGCTCCTACTAGGAGCCGGTGTCATTTTTTAGATGGCAGTTGCTCCCAGTGAGATCCTGCGCTGGTTGTTTAACCTTATTTTTTTATTTATATATGATTAAGTCTAACCCAACAAAGTATGAAAATATAAAACTAAGAGATCATGGAATGTACTTGTGATGGATATGAATTTTGCACGTTACTAAATGTCGAACCGCAGTAAATGTGACTTTGATAAACCATTTTTTTTATATCCGCTAAAAATATATGAAGACTAGATAAAAATATTACAAAACGTGCGAAAAATGACTATTCTTACGAATTATTCGATTTTGATTTCAGCGTTTTGATAAATGCTCTCATTTCATAGTATCATATATTAACATGTAGCGTTACCGAACATTTTCTAACAAAATATTGAAAGTGATTTTAAAATCTTCAACTCTGAAATATTTAAATCCACTCTTGATTGAATTTTGATGCATGTTTTCTGACTAGGGCAGTAAGGCACTTTTCTGTCGATGGAATGACGGGTTTTGATCGAATAGTCTAAAACCAAAATGGTTTTTATTCTGAGCTGTGAAAAAACTCTGGATTTTTATATTTTTAAAAAGTCATTTTACTTAGTTTTTTATTTATAATTTATGAATAGAGTCGTTTATGATTTTGTAGTTTTATTAATTTATACCTTGGTATAAGTACTTCACTGAGATAATTTTAGAAAAAAGTGAATGTTCAAAGAAAAAGTGGAAAATGACTGGCACTGAAAGTGGTCAACTTTTTGGCAATCAAACAATTTATTCTTAATTTAATATGATAATATTTATTGTCAAATAAATTTCTTATTTGAAAATTTTTGCTTAAAATTAGAGAATAAATAAAATTTCGAATATAATTTCAATTGGAAAATGTAAACGAAATAGAGCCAATTTTAAACGATATAACAAAAATAATAGTTTTTTTCAAAAAAAAAATAAACAAATGAAGATTTTAACGATTTTTTAACATTTCCGTCGTAAAATTTTTTAAATAGTAATTCTTGAAATAATAAATTGCTTACTTCTTCATGCCTCTAAGAATCTCGTTTGCGTTCAAGAACTTAATGCTACAAATTCTTCAATAACCAACCCTCAAAATTTTAATTTTCGTACCGTGAACATTTTTGATGACTGTTATTTTAAAATAATTTTATATTTCAAATTGTTTAATTGGCATTGCTTGATATTTAAAATTGCTTGACGATTGTTGTTTTCAATTTAAGTATTTGAAAATATTCATGATTTCAAATTAAAACATTGCATTCACAAAAATGCTGCAATTTAGTATATTCCTCAATTTCCAACATTTGAATTTTAAATCTTCCAGGCTTTTATGATTCCAATATCATGTTTATTCTATATTAATTCATGGTATTTGCAATTTTTCAATTCGAAGTACTCAGTTCAAAGTTACAGAATTTTATAAAATTTCTATTACCTTGAAAATTTTACATATTTATGTTTATATTAATAAGCGGCTGGACTTAGGGGGCGATTAAGTAACTTTTTCAGTTTCACTTTCACTCCCCCTTTTTTGAAAATTATGTCGGTTGTCCTTTTTTTTACATTTTAGCTATTGCGACAATTTGAGAAAATAACAAGCAACGTGAATTTCGTAAAAGTGGATGCGAAAATGAAAGTTGAAGATACATAATCGCAACCAGACGATAAAGACTATTGTGCCAAAACGTTACATATTGAAAATTCACAAATTTTAATAATATTGCAAACCATTTTAACGAAGTTATTCCATTTAAAGTATTTCACTCTCACGGTCCAAAAAATAAATAAATATGTAAATAACAAATAGTCCGGAATAAATTTCTAAATGAAATACCTTCGTTCTTTAGACAACGGTCGAAGGAAGTATACGGTTGAATTTAGAATCCCCAAGTCTGCTGCATTTTAAGGAACTATTTGATTACAATTTAGCTAAGTGTGATCGGTCCAAAATTCAGGTTTTTAAGATTTAAACGTTTCAACTGGCAGTAGGTAAATTTGAAATGTGAATAGCTTCAAAGCGTTAAATTTTGAATCTGAATTTTTTACATTTTTTATTCTAAATCCTCTTTTTTAAATTTACTCAATTTTACATGTTTTAATTTCCAATCAGGCAGATGAAAAAATTGTATATATGCAAGGTGTATTAATTTTAAATCTTGACAAATAGTAAGTGTGAAATTTAAAATGTTGAAAACTTTTATAATATAACATTTGTTCAAACGATTTGGTAGTCGTTTAATTGGAAATGGTTTCAATCTTGAATTTTGAGATTTTTAACAACTTATTGTTGAGTTACCAATAGTTCAAATTAAAAAATCTCAATATTATTACATATGTGTTTGAAATATATTGAAAAGGTTTCAATAATTCAGGGCAAGAGTACTTTTTTTCGTCAGAGCGATATGGAATGCGCGAAACAAACTAAATTTTCACATCAATAATGATCAATATGTCGAACTAATTAGGTTCTTTGTTATAACGTTGACAATGCCAAACCAGTACATTATTCGAAGCGCCCTTGTACACGCGTCATCGTCCCAATGCACCTATAACAATGCTGGGGGATCGAAAGTGTATTATTGGATGCATAATGGAAACGCTTCGTGACAAATTGGTTGTTTCATGGACGAAAACAGGTATGCTTTGTTCTGGGCTTGCTAAAACGTGCTTTTTCGTAGTAGTCATTCATCTCTCAACGCGAATAACGATACACATCGTTGAAAAGGATACTCATTTCACACCATTTTACCAAAGTCGTACCTCTGTATTTCGCCACTGTTTTTAGGGGGCTTTTAGGCAACGTTGATGACGTCCAAATGGAATACGAGTTTAGATAAAGTGAAGCTACAGCAACAGAGGGTCACAAAATGGAAGTTATAATGTGACTAATTGGAGGCCGATGTCCATTTTTTAACTGAAACGAGTTATACAGTTTCATGTCTACTTTGATACTGAACTCAAAAGTGCATTCCTTTTAATTAGTCTGCGCTATAATATTTTTTGAGCTATTTTTAGTTATTGAATTACTTATGGTAGATTATTGCTGACAAATTTAGTTGATCTTTTCGATAAATAACCGTTGATAGTTGTAATTTAATTTTTTCGAGTAAGAAAGTGAAAAAAGCATATTTCAGTCATGTTTTAATAATTTGGGAAAATTGTAGAAGAAAATTCCATACTGTTGGGAATTCGAATTGCATTAAAAATTTGCAAAAGCACAAGGAAACCTGACTGTCAAATATTTCCTTTCATTGGAATGTTTATAAATGTATATCATTAAGCTATTTCCCTTTCGGCGAGCCTCTAGGGGTAAGCGTGACACTACCCGATTCGGGTAGATTTTTTTAGGTGGATAGTTTCTTGGGGTAAATAACTACAAGTGTTGGCTCACCACGCCCACGACCGCCAACAGCAACGCAGTAGTATCAGGCGGTCACACATCCAAGTACTAACCGCGCCCAACACTGCTTAACTTCAGTGATCTAACGGGAACTGGTGCTTCCAGCGTGGTATGGCCGTTGGCCAATGAAATGATCTTGCTCAAATATATATTTACTGTTATGTTTCATTTGAAATATAACAATCTATATAGAAAACTCGTATAACCAAATTTCTCAAAAAATTCGCACCCACTGTTGTTTGAAACATGATTGGCTTTTGTATGACTTGAAATTGCTCCATTTTAAAGTTTAAATAAAAAAGTAAAAGCCGCTGCAAATTTTTAGTTTGTTTACAACCACTATTAATTCAATCTGTGATATTTATGGTGGCGAAATATTTCTTGTCTTTGCACATACATATTTTGAATTACCTGCTTTGATAAGGGAATGAAACTTAATTTCATTAAATAAGAAAATTATTCATTGCCATTAATTCTTTAATACAGAGGGGTTGATTAGTCAAATTTCGAGTGTACATCAGGTATTGAGATATCAAAGAATGTTATGAGGTTTCAAGGAATGCAAAAAGATTTCAAGCGATTTCAAATAATTTGTAGACTGTATAGAATTGCAAAAGTTTTCAGAAACTTTCACAGAATATGTACATATGAATTTTAATCTACTTAAGATTTCCAGAGTTTTTGAGAGATTTTAAAAGATTTAAAGTGATATTAATGGGTTTGAAAATGTTTCAAGAGATTTCAGAGCACTTCCAATAGCATTTAAAGTAACTTTAAAATATTTCAAGATATTTTACAGCATTTTTTGAGATTTCATAACATATAAATTTCAACTAAATTTAGAAACTTCATGGGACTTAGATAGATTTTAACGATTTTGTGAAAGGTTTTCATGAGTTTTTAAATATTTCACGTGACATTAAAAAATATTTAAGGGTTTCAATAGATTTCAAAGATATTTTAGAATTTGAAAAGTATTTAAAATATGTCACAGTACTTCCGAAAGGATTTCAAGAAACTTGAAAATATTTCAAGGAATTTCACAGATTTTATAAAGATTTTAAGTGATTCAAAAATATTTCAAGGAGTTTTCAAAAATCTGTTGAGATTCAATGGCTTGTATGAATAGATTTTTATAAATTCCAAATAATTTTTTAATTCAAAAGAATTCAATTAGTTTCGAAATATTTCTCCAGATATTACAAAACCGCTAAAGGTTCTAAGTGGTTTCAAAATATTCCAAGTGATTTTTAGTGACCAATAAGTATTTAAAAAAAAATCAAGGATTCTTGAAGTATTTTAAAATATTTTATGGGATTTTACAAAATTTCAAGTTATTTCTAAAGTTTTTTGAGAAACAAAAATTGTTTGGAACCTGAAATGGAACTCTAAGCATTTCAAGCAATTTGAACAGTTTAAAAAAATCATAAGGCTTTTCGAATGATATAAAAAAAATGTATGCAACTTTATGGGCCTCCAAACTTGTTCAGCTGATTATGAGGGATTAAAAAACCTTATAAAGTTTTGAAAAGTAGTTTAAATTATTTTAAGTGATTTTATGGGGTTTACGAAAAATATTCAAGATATTATAAGCTTTTAGAAGATTAAAAGACATTTCAAGACATTTTAAAAGGTTCCAAAGATTTCATCTATTTCAAGAGTGGTCAGGCACTAATTTAATACTTTATTATTAGTAAATTGCAAGTAATACTATTTCGAACTTTCAGCGTTTACATTTCTTGAAATTATATCTTTCATACTGTGATATTGCGATAACTTTTTTAAATCAAAAATTTTTTATTCTCATTTACCATCCCCGTATTCAAAGAGCTAGGACCGCGACAGTATGTTTTTATTTTATTGTTTTAAACTGAAAATGGCATTTTAATCTCAATTGGCAACCGAGCCTGTTCCAATTTCAGGTTAGTGACACTTTTAGATTGTCAACTTCCACATTCATTTACTCGAAACTGGAAAAATTTTGTCAACCAAACTTTTTTGTCCTCTATTCAGCACTACTCCAAATTGGGAGTAGACGTTTGTTTTATCTTTAAATTGCGATTTTGTTTTTACAGAGTGTTTTTCCCCTGTTAAAAAAAAATTCACATTTTGTTGGTAATCAAATTCTGTACTGTCACAATTCAATTATCAATTTAAAAATCTCCACACGCAGCCGTATTTAGAAACCCATGTGGAGACCCACATGCAAACCGATATAGGGCTCCACATGAATTTCTTTATAAAATCGTACGGAAAACATTGGGATACGAAAATCACATAGAAACCTATATGAGAACCGATGTGTGTTTTTATATGAATCCCGTGCATTCACGCGTTTTTATGCGACAGCGTAGAGTATCGTAATGTTGTACATTACGATACAGCGGACGATCACTCTTCACACTATACTCCGCTGTATCGTAATATACAACACTACGATACACTAGGCTGTCGCAATAAAACTTGTAAGTGTACCGTCGTCAAACAAAATAGTATATGCGGCAATGCGCACAATTCGGGTCTTCACGCGACTCGCTTACAATGCTCGCAGCGTAAAGACCCCCAATTACGCGCCTCGGCGCATAATATACTATTGCAGATAAGGTACTAGGTGAAACAATAAGTACTAGATTGCGCTAGTAAACAGCTGTTTACCATGAAATCTGTTTAATTTTTGTTTTTTAGAGATTGGCAAATTTGAAAAAATCTTACGCAAGAAATGTATGACAGTATAGAAAAATCAGTGAACTACGCCCACACACAAAAGAATTTACGTAATTTATGCACGGCCCCTATTCGGATTTTGAAATATATTTATTTTTTCACTTGAAATGCAGATTTAAAAAAATTCTATGTTTCATTGATAGTCAGAAATACTGTAACATTTTGATGCAATTTTTCACCTTAATTGTAGAAGGTGAAACTTTTGGTCTCTTAAAATTGAGTATGAAAATAATGAATTTCTAACTTAGCAGCAGAAATGAAATTTTATCTCTGATGCATAAAGTAGGCGAAAATATGTGTTTCGATACAAACCAATGGTGATTTAACAGAGAGGCGTATAAGGTATACGTTTGCAAGGAGAAACTATTGGGTGGGCAGAAATCTGGTTTATGCAGGAACACCGGGTGCTTTTGTTCTGGCAACGAGTGACAGACGAGACTGGCCAGGTATACAACAACGCAAGCGGCGTCGATAGCGGAGACTAGAATCGTAAATCGTGGTGATTTAGGGGGTGGCCGACATATTGGCCAATGCAGGGCTCAAACTCCACTACCTGTCGAGCGGTATACGAACATTCGCGAACCACTGGGACCAGCAGCATGACCAACAGGATCAACAGGACCAGACTGATTCGGAGCGATGCATCATGAGCTTGATGTTCAGATTCAGATAACGCGAGAGATGACGTTGCTTGTTGAACCACGCTTCCTTTATCGTCATTCTATTCGTCGACATCCTCTTTCGTGTATATGGGAAATGGTCGGAGACACTGGTTATGGCCACTTAGATCCCATTTATGGGAACGCATATACCCAACTGCCGGTTAGAAGCGCGAATTAGTATCCGGCCTAAACTCCTCGAGCGCCATTTCGTTGTCTGCGGCACTTCCGAAGCTCAAACTTTCTCCATAAGATCGCACGAGATGGTATACGATCGCTGTAATCGAGGTTAGTGCCGATAAACCTCCGCTACGATCTATGACCTACGACACGGATAAGAATCATGCCCATAAAATGCCCTTCCATCTTGTAAAACGATTTTCGGCAGAATGCTACTACATCCTAATTGGAACAATCAAACTTAATTGGTTTTTTGAGGTTCTCTTTTTGCAGGGACGGTTCAAATACATGGGAAAACTTTTATGTTCACATTCAGTCCCTCATGTGTCAATTTATTCAAATTGTGATGAAAAAATGCAAGGTGTCGAGTGTAACCAACAATGGAAAATTTCAGTATATAATTGAGCGTTTGGATGCAACAACAGCCTACTAGCATTTTCAGATCTCACTTTTTTCATTTGTTCTTCATAAAATAATGTGCAAAACAAATGAAAAAAGTGACTTCTGAAAATTCAAGTATATGGGTTGTTAATGCACCCAACCGCTTGATTGTAGCAGTTTATCACGTGGCCAATTATTTCCAATGAACTTACACATAAGCCACTAAATCGCATGAATTTTTCGTACTAAAGAGACGTAAAGGAAAGACACACTAATGTCTATACAGCATAGTCAATTTCGTCAAATTATTAGTTTCTGAGTAAGCTCGTTTAAAAGAATTGGTTGAGTTACAGTCTTGTACAATTGTGTAACGCTTAAATAGTGTAAAATTATAATAAAAAATTATTTTCTATCAAAGTTTATGTGGTTTATGCAAATGCAAGAAATTGGAAAATACGGCTAGAGATCATAATTTTTCAATAGATCACACAGCTACACAAAAAAATGTTTTTCTGGCCTGGGGGTCAGAACATGTTTATTGTAGTTTTTGGGGTGGCTGAGGCCGAATACGAAGTCCATTTTACTCCATGACGTCGGGTTTTTGGCATAACCTCAAAAAGTCCTCACAGTCACACACAGATGAAAAGGGATTTTGGCCTGGGTGTCAGATCATTTTTACTATATGTTTTTGAGACCGTTAAAACCGAATCCGAAGTCCATTTCACCCCATCACGTCAGGTTTTTGACATAGCATTTAAAAAATGTTATAATCCGAGCCCACTTATCCCGTTATACTTCTTAAACCTATCAGTCATTTGTTATTCGTTATTTAAAATATTTAAGGTTATGTGGTTTTTGGAATTTTAGGTTAAAGGGTAAAGAGGTTCTGGGGTCAAAGGGTCATATGGTTATGGGGCTAAGAGATTGTGAGGTTCAATATATATTTTTGTTGATCACGGACACGTAAACTTTAAACTGGTTATAATTATTAATTAACGTCGGTTTTCGCAAAATAGTTAGTATTTTGCAGGAAATACAATTGATGGTACCAGACGCCGAAAAAAAACTTGACCCAATTAGAAAAAGAATACTAGCCGTAAGCGTGAAAAAACTACCTTTTACAGGGGTAGGAATATATGAAATTGTGCATTTTCAAAATTTTACAACCAATTCGTCTGCTATTTTAGTAAATAAATAGCTGTGTAGATTACAGAAAAGTGGAAAATATGATGATTCAAATTTAATTCCTATGAAAGGTAGTTTTTTATGATGAAGGGAAATATTTACGGTCTTATTATATTAACAAAAATTAACGTTAATTGATAGTTTTAATCTGTTCATTTTTTATTGAAATAAAACAGAAAGACGCATTTTTTTCACCAAATGGAACAAGTTTGAGGGTTGCGTGATCAAAACAAAAAATATTTGTTTTTTTAGGACACCCTAATGTGAAAGACATGTATCTAAAATTAATTTAACCTATGATTAAAATTTCCAAATAAATTTACAATTACTGTGTAATGTTTTGTAACACTTTTTATTAGTCACAATTCGACATTTACCTGAGAAATGACCATAATTCCGGTGTTTGATATCATAGCTACGTTGAGCAAATATTTATTTATAGAATTTTTGCAAATAAATTAAATTGTAAACTATCATCAATTAATTAGCCCGGTTTTCTTTTTTTTCAAAATAATATGTTTGTGTTCAAAGCAAGTAATTTTATATCCTAATAACAGGTTGAACAAAAAAAACGAAACAATTTTTTCCAAATTAACACTAAATGGTCGCTATTGAAATCATATATTGCAGGATTATTTATTAGAATTTTCTGAATTGAATTTTGAGATCAGATTAACCAGTTTTTTTTTCCTTCTTTGAAAGTGCAATAATGTATTGTATATTATAAAGAAATTAAACAGTTGTGCATATCTTTGAAACAGTCGAACATTAAAAGTTTTCATTATCAAATGTTTAATTGGGGATGCTTAAATTTGAAGGTGTTCAGCCAAAAAGTTCAAATTAAAAACTATTCATTTTTAAAGGCACCAGTTTCAAAAGTTTAATTTATAAAATTATTGGGTTCTAAACTTGCAAAAGAATGTTTAATGTTAAACTTTCTTTACTTATATGTCTTAAATTTTTTTTAAAGTTTAATGGTAAATACTTTAATTTGAAGTTGTTGAATTTTTAACGTGTTATTTTAAATTGCTCAATTTTTTCTGGTTTATTTTGTAATTTCTCAATTATGAAGATAAAATATTTAAAATTGTTTAATTTTGAAGATTTAAATTTTAAACTGGTTCAAATATTTCCAATTAAAAGTTTGAAGAGGCTTGATTCATACAACCAAAGTGATTTTAACATTTTAGCTAATAACTTTCGAAACTAGAAATACTTGAACTTTTAGGATTCTCTACTTAAACCCTCAATTTCTTCTTATCGCAAGGCCTGCATAATTTATCAATACAATTTAAATGCTACAAGAATTAAGCTACATCTGAAATAAAGCAATCAAACGACTCGAAAGTTAAATTGGAATACAATCTATTTCGGATGACTGAACCAATTGTGAATTATTATTTAAAGAAGGCATTAAATTGAGGTCATTCTTTATTTTACAACGTCTGCGCTCACCGTCGGAATATTGAGAATAACTTGTGGAGACTTCTGTCAAGAGCTAGGTAATTATTTCATTGACTCAACCTTTACATCCCGAAGTCTGGAAAAATTCAGAAATGAGGCCTATTTCTTTCGTTCAAAGTTCGAATAATTCAGTGCAACATTTATTATTCTCCAGAAGAATAAACTATATAGAATTAATCTTCTTGCGACTTTTTATAATATTTTTAATTGATAATAAGCACTTTCAAGCTTGAAGAAATTAAAAACAGTTAAAGAAACTTCTCTTGAGTATTACAAAGAAGAATTGTACTTAATAATGTAAGAGAAAAGTAACATTCCGCGTTTCCAAGTCTCGCATCTCTAATACAAGTCATATATTTTCCTTCTTGGCTCACCGGTTTTAATTAGAATGAATTGCACGTATCAAGGTTAGCTTAAAAGAACAGTTTTTTCAAAGCCAATTACCATTAAGTTAGTTATGTGAGAGTCCAGAAAGCCAGTTGAAAAATTAATGAGACTCGAATTTTTACCACTTGATATACACCTATATATTGATCCAGCTGTGCATAAATAAGGGAGCCAGGATATAAGGGATTATGGAAAAATGGTAAAGTAAAATATATACCGTTTTTCCTTTCAAAAAGGTTCTTAAAATGTAAGTAGAAGCTTTTTTTTTTAAACATTGTTTGAGCTTTCAAAATTGCATTATTTAAAAAATATATATACTGTTTAAAATTGTACTAAAGCTACCACTTTTGCATATATTTTCGTAGCAAACTCTCTGTATACTACATATAAATTTCTTTCAGCTATTGAAGCTATAGTTTCATAAATGATATTGTAAAAATAATTGAGACTAAGGCGGAATTAAACAAAAAATAAAATTAACAATTGTTTCTGAGACAGTGAGGTCCATGCAATAAATTGTAGTACTCATGCAAGTAACATTGAATCATGAAACGATTGAGATATATTTTCAAAACGAAATAGATTACGACAAATAAATGTTATAAAAAAGAGTAATTGGCGTTTCAGAGTAATGCGCTTAGATTTCTAAAAGCCAAATAATGTAAAATTGTTTTATAGTGAACAAAACCAGGCACGTTAATAACGATGAACAAGCATGATATGGTCTGACGGACTTACAAAGACACACAAATTAAAATGCATATTTTGATCAGCAAAATAATATGATCAATAAAATTATAGAAATTCTCTTATGCAAAAGCTTCCCTTTGTCAGTTTTTAGGATCCGATGCGAAACGACTATGCGAACTCGTTGAACTTTTCTTCTGCGTTGACCCATCATCACATATAAAACATCTCCTAGCGTCTTTCCAAACTAGAGAATGCCACTACTTAAGCAAGATAATGTAGTTAGAGATAATTGTGATGAGAAGCACGATGCCACGCTTGAAATATACATTCCACTAAAAGACGCGAGTGCGAGAAGAGCGGCCTCAAAGCTTCAAGGCGGTCTCCATAATTTCCATAATCTTGGACTTATTGTCTCGATAAGGTAATTGTTCGTTCGATTCAATTTAAATCAAAGCTCGCTGTTAGATATGGTACTAAACGCTAATATTCCTTACACGAGTTAACTTCGATTGGACATAAAAACCTTATTGCATAAAATCATGTCAATTATTTTAACCATAACTGAAGCGAAAGCGATATTGAAATCTAATAACTAAAATCGATGAAATCCTAAGTAGTGATTGAAAGTTATCGAGCTATTTATGCTTTAAGTCAAGTAGTCAAGATTCTAACAGAAAGGGAGAGAGGACGCGAGAAGCCAGAATTATAAATCTTCTTAAGTCTTCAATTGGCGGAGTAGAGCATTGCATCGAATTGCATCGCATCTTGCGAGCTACATTGCGGACGGAAGGTTACTTCGATGAAGCAATTTATTATAGTGGAAAGGAGCAGGACGTAAACGATCAGAACCGGTAAACGGATTCCCGGAGATGCCAAGGCGGGTGTGCAGCTGGAGGAATCGTCACATCGCCGCGCCGTCTCTCAGTCTCGCGTACATCGAATCAGCTTAATTGAATAGTCTGTATGACCAGCGTGCATCGCTGATGTGTACGCCGTCTGCCGTACATATCTGTCGTGTATCCATCAGTGTGCATGGTGGGGCAATGCCAAATTGATGCTGTTTGCCGTTGCTCTAAGCCTCAATCTGCCGGGTTGGTACTGTGTTGCTATAACGGTCGGCGTTAAGCCCGCCGCATTATGGATAGGGTGCATCTGTGCGTGAGTAGGTGGATACTTGCTGAGTAACCAGGAGCGCACATGTACCTGAGTACTGTTGCTACAACACCCATCGAGAATCGACGAAAGGCTGTTCTCGCCAGTCCGCCCTGCTCCCACTTCGCGAGACACACTCTAGACTCTAGACGCTCCATCCATCGGATGATTCTCTTCTAGGGTATGTAGTAGATACGTTTACGGAAAAGTTCACGGGATTAGTATTGGCAGGGTACATATTTGCATCCTGTCGAAATCTAGAGACGGAACTGGTTTAGAGAGATCAAAGTGTTATGGAAATCTATGAGGGATGGCTTTTAGTTAATTTGGTTATGATTCGAACGTAGTGAACTTAGGAAGTTTACGCTGAAAAAGAAGGGTTAACGACTTGAGTTTGCAAAATATGCCACAGCAATTATTTTTCTTAATATTTTTACTACAAGTGCTGTCATTCGAACAAACGGGGTGGTAAAACCAACAAGAAGAATAGATGGGAAACCAATAAGGTAGCAGCGACATATTTTACAAATTCAAGTAGTTGGTCCTCCAAACTAATTTCTTCAGTGTTCGTGATCAGAAATGTTATGTTCTGCCAGTGATTTTATAGTGTTGTGGTATAATGTGCATGTGGTATTATTATTGGTCAGTGGATGTCAGGTGATTCATAACTTACATATACTTTGTTAGGTTAAGGTGTCACTGACGCACAGCCGTTCATAGTCTTACATCTATAATCAATTGCCTTTGTTCCTAATCAAGTGCAATTATTCATTCACGCGAATTAACAAAATTACTAGTCTTATCGCTAATGTGTCCCATCAATCTCTTTCAATCCACTAAGCTAAGTTATTTTAATTTTTAATAGCTAACCGAAACACTCAAACATCCGATTTGAATTAAAGCACCACAAAAATCCTTTGTAGCCATATTAAGTAAATGTATGATGTGTATGATGATATATTGCTTTTAACTTTGGCTAATTGGAAGCAAAATTTAATGAGATTTAGTAACATTATGAGAAAAACAATATAATTCAATAGTATACAAATTAAATCATTTTAACGAATGTTTGTATGTCCTAATATCAAATCACCTAGATAGAAATTTCGCCTATTCTGCACAATCCATCATACATAAAAAACTAAAATTTGAAAAATTTAATACAAAAAAAAGATAGATTTCAAAGAAATCTTGGTTCGTCGTACTTCTTTTGAATTATAATGATTCGTGTGGCACGCATTTGTTCTAGAAAATTTAGTGAGATGATACTTTTCAGTTTTTTTTTCCTTCAGGGTATTCGCTAGAAAAATTGATCTTATGTCTTTACTTCACATATTATTTGAATAATGCTGAATCTAGTTAAGAGTACATGAAGTATCAATTTATAAAAAACGACAATTTTTAAATTAAGTCTTGATAGATATATTCTGACATTACAGCGACAATTATCATTTAGTTTATTTCAGAAAAATTAAATATTCCTATTAAACATTCAACAAGTTGAAATATAGGTCTAATTAAGTTAAAAGCAGGTAACTAATTTTATAAATGAAAACGCTTCGTATACAAACGTTATCTCAGATTGCTCAATCAGCTTTGAAATTACTTGTAAATAGAAAGGGACCAACGAAAATGTAATTGGATTGTGAGCATTAGGAAAGCCAGAATTCGTGCCCTTATTTGTGTCGCGCCTGAGCGTAACCGTACAGGGCAAATAGAAACGGAATTAATAAAGGAACGATGTTCGCACGAGGGAAGAATTAACCTTATCTCAGCTTGGTACTCGAATCGGCAGAGGATTACACGGCAAATGTTTACCGAGGCCTGGACTCGAAGTGTCAAGTATCGACCATCACTTGACCCTTCCCGGCTGGTCTCAGGTTAATGTTGCCCGAATGAGCATTGGTGGTTAGATGTGATCTTGCCTTTTACGATTGTCGCCGACGTGAAATAACCTTTCAAAAGCTTCTAATAGCACGCTCAGATCTCATATTTCTGTTGCGATATTTCCGCTAGATGCTGCCATAGATTTCTATCAAATTACTATATAGAGTTTCCTATCGAATATCGAATATATATCGGCTTTATCGAAGTCAGGAATACATCCAGACGTAACATAATTTAAGCTATATCCACAACTTCTGATATTCTCCCGGATATGAGTAAATATAGAGGAAATTTTATGCTCCTGGTTTATAGAACGATTTCATAATGCTGAAATTGAGTCTCATTAAATATCACGAGGGGAGATGGAAGTAATTAATTGACGGTGCCAGTTTCCATATAATGGGGGACGAAAAGCTGCAGTTTGATAATAGAAGGACCCGATTACAATTCCCTCAATAGAGTCATGTTTCAAACTTTACCATTTTTTCTTTACATAATATAGTATACTTTGAACAAAGAAAGGGCAAGAGCTGTGAAAAATCAAGGTCTTTAAAAATGTCTTAAACAATGAAAAAATGAAACGAGAAATGACATAAATAAATTTACAATTATTCCCTGCTCGTGTTTATGTTCAAACCAAAGGGAAAGTATCAAATCTGATCATTTTCTTAATATAATATGCTTATATTGAACATCCACCTATAAATTATCTACTGAATCAACGCTAATTGGAGTTTCAAGGGAGAATTAGTTAGTTTAAATGTCAACAAGATCAATCTTAATACCCAGCCTGCAACAGAACACTAATTATTTTCCGAACTAAGCTTGGCTTTTCATTTACCATGCAAGCTCGACCAAGTGGTACTTTTAGTCTCTTCTGTGTTTCTGATATCGAGGGTCAAATGTGTACAAATGCAAGACAAACCGCCAAGCGGTACTCACAACAGCCAGCCTCGGTGGTTACCACAAGTTTTTAGCTGCCGAGATCGATAGGAACGACCAAACTTGTGTCGAATTGCCCGTGGTGTTAGGGAGCAAAAGGGTGAATGGGGGAGAGGTATTGGCTGGTGGATGGGTCGAGAAGTAGTGGACGCCACTTTGTGCTGCATCGACACGAATTTGTATCCCTCCGGAGCTGACCGTCGAGCGTTTTCTCTGCGAAAAAGCCGCTCGTCTCTACATTTTCTGTGTTCTCTCTCACTTTCTCTGTCTCTTTTTCCTGTACCCTTTGCCTCTCGAATTTCCTGACTCATTTCTCTTCTCCTTCTCTCTCCGACTGCATAACAGTCAAGCAGAAATACGTGCATCACGTCCTGCTCGGGAACAAGTCGACCCCGAGATTATCAAGGTTGCATCCCGAGCCATCGCCACCCCTTTCCTATCTCTCCCTTTTTGTACCGACTATCGCTGTTCCGTAATCAGTCGTTTTCCGGTTTTTGTAACACAAAAGGTCAAAGACTCACTGAAGTTCAGGGAGGAAATTGCTCGACGTGAGATTGCCCTTTTGAACTGTAATAGCAAGCAATATTCTCAGCAATATTTACTCAGAATGGTGGCTTTCAAGATTTATTATAGTCATGTCCAAACAATTGAAATCTATATATAAAAAATTAGCGAAGCATATTTTTAATTATTAATGAATCAAGATTCCCTTTCAAATCTTCTCGATCTTTTCTTCTATTCTCCTGCCAATAATCCTCTTCACAATAATCTCCATCCTCTAGCTTCTGTATCAAAGACTACAGGTTTTTTATCGGAAAAATTTATGTTATTATATCAAATATGGTGGTAGCCGTATCAAAAGCGCCCATATGGCCGGTTCTAGTTTAGGAGTTAGGATATTGATCCATATCAACAAGACGTTCAAAGAAAGGTTAAAATTCAAGAATTCTGTCTGGAATTATGGAATTATAATTTTCACGGTCTGTTACGTACTGGAATGATGGGAAACTTTGCAGACATACTCCAGCGATATGGAATGCAACCAAGATCGGATATAGGTGAGTGGACCTCACATTTTAATGTTGTTAATAAACTAGATAGAGCTAAAGCTTCATATCATAAACAAATTTTAAATTGTGAAATCAGAAATCTGATTAGGAATATTAACAATTTAGCTAATTACACATTATTTC
>CAKNWT010306562.1:2568-15530 GCA_932066315.1 Andricus coriarius | reverse complement strand
CTTTCTCACTGACTGTGTGATTTTTCTCAACATTGCAAACGCCTCGAGACAGGCTCTCAGGCACGACAACCTTCCTCACTGACTGTGTGATTGTTCTCAACATTGCAAACGTCTCGAGACAGGCTCTCAAGCACGACAAACTTTCTCACTGACTGTATGATTATTCTTAACATTGCAAACGCCTCGAGCAGGCTCTCAGACACGACAACCTTTCTCACTGACTGTGTGATTGTTCTTAACATTGCAAACGCCTCGAGACAGGCTCTCAATCACGGCAAACTTTCTCACTGACTGTATGATTGTTCTTGACATTACAAACGACTCGAGACAGGCTCTCGGGGACGACAACCTTTCTCAATGACTGTGTGATTCTTCTCAACATTGCAAACAGCTCGAGACAGGCTCTCAGACACGACAAACATTTTCACTGACTGTATGATTGTTCTTGACATGGCAAACGACTAGAGACAGGCTCTCGGGCACGACAAACATTCTCACTGACTGTGTGATTGTTCTCAACATTGCAAACGCCTCGAGACAGGCTCTCAGGCACGACAACCTTCCTCACTGACCGTGTGATTGTTCTCAAAATTGCAAACGTCTCGAGACAGGCTCTCGGGCATGACAAACAGAACACACTTATTATGACTAGTTGATTACTATGATAATATCCTCTCACGTAAATGTCCTAAGGTGCTTGTAAACATGAATTTCATATGAATAAATTCTGACAAGACAGATCGACCGTTGGAGAAGCATGCATCCGACTTGACACAGCCGGATGCCATGTGAGAGCGCCGATCAAGGCCATGACTGTGACGTTGGAGAAGCATGCATCCGACTTGACACAGCCGGATGCCATGTGAGAGCGGCGATCAAGGCCATGACTGTGACGATGGAGAAGCATGCATCCGACTTGACACAGCCGGATGCCATGTGAGAGCGCCAACCAGGGCCAACGACTTTGACTTTGACTGGCATGCATCTGGCCGGACGCGGCCAGATCTTATGTGTAGCATGTACCTGACCGGACGCGGTCAGGTCCTATGTGACTGCGCCGTCTAGGGCATGACTATGGCATTAAGTAGATGAGAGTGAACCGAGATTCGTCCAAGCGACAATTCATACGGATCGACAAAAACCTCTTACAGATATTCTTGAAAATTTTATTTTATGAAATTAATCTGTAGCATTGCCTTTCACCCCTTGAATTTGTGCTGAAACTCCAGGATGTTTCCCCGAATCTTAGCAACTACAGTATCCAAGGTCTGGAGGTTGAACATTCCAAGTTCTTTTCCCTGATTTTCTGAAATGTTTCCACTTCCTCTTCATATATATTACAAAATGGGGATTTCGGGATTGTGTTTTTTGTTTTTGTTAATAAGGTTGTTACAGATCAGAACCCTACTGAACAATGCTCCCCATTGGAGCTGTGGAACTTCTGAGGAGTCCACCATCATTAATAGCATGGATCGGCAGTGTTGAGGGGAGTGTGTTTGCTGCTGAGCGAGATAATGTTGCCCCCGGAATTCTGCGTGGCCGGACACGGCTGCCAAGGAACCATATTTCGCTGATGACCATTTTGGTGCTGCCACCTGCGGTTGGTTTTGCGCCGTGAGCCTCGTTATCCAGAGAAACTGGATTCGCATCGATTCACATCCAGAATTCGCTGTGCCAAGAGCTATCGACGTGCTCAGGGGCGCTGACATTTGCGGCTCACTGTTTCTGGATGGATTTTGTCACGGATATCCGGTAGTTCGATTCGAAAAAGTTCCTGTTGATTATCAGGCGCGAGTGGTGAGGTTTCTGCCATTAAACTTTGAGATTCACTGATTCGGCTTTTGAGGTCTGGACAGGTGCATCTGGGGAAGTGGGGTTCCGACTGCCTCCCCCTCTTAAATATGATTCCTGAGTGCGATGGACTGCATAAGGGACGGCCCCGATCACTAGGAGGGGGGTTCTGGCTGCTATTTCCTGACTCTTTGATCCAGTTGGCTGGCTGAGTACAATCACCATCGTCGCTAGGATCCTGATGCGGGATCTCTGGAGGCTCGGGTTGGTCGGGCATTTCAGATAGATGGACTGTGCCGAGGCGTTGTCTTCAAGTAAGAGATGTCGTGTTGATTGTCGGCCCTTCTCTGATTCGACGTGAGACGCAGCCTTTGGGACGGATGACCAATGTCAGTCCAGGACGGCGTGGACTTGTGTGATCTGCCACTGTTGAGGCTTCTATCAACACCTTCAATCACCTTATCGTCAAATTGTGTTGGTGACCAGGCGTGCGCTGATTCCATGCCTTCAATTGTGCTCCATGGCGGGCGGAACTAAATTTTTGCCTTTCATACATGGAATTTTGCTGTATGCTTCATAACGGGCGGCACTGGGCTTTCGACCTTCATACGTGGAATTTGTTTCGTTCATCGAACGAGGCGGGCGGGATGTTAATAATTTATTTGATGTTATTGTTTTTCTTTTAATCGACCTTCGGGTTTCATTTATCATAGCTTGGTCTCCGCCCGGTGCTTGTTCTCCTCAAGGTTCTCCCTCTGTTTTTGAGTTTCGCGTGCTCCCTTTTCGTCGTGTGGGAACTCAGGTAGGAGCGTAAGGATGCTTTTGTCGAGCAGACTCGGACCCTTTTGCTGCCCTCTCAGTTGCTATCAAGGTGTAGACCGGTGTGGTTAATTTTCGGTGGCTGCAACGACAGTAATCAATTGTGCGTCTTCGAGAGAACTCAGTTATTCAAATCCGTGAATTAAGTCAGTGGCTCTTCAAGTCTCAATTAATTGTTAAGTGATTTCTCGACTCGATCGCCTTCTAGTGTTGCGGGAAGTGACGAGTCGGATGACGTATCACCTCCGGTCGCGTCGGAATCGATCGTTTAGTGAACGATCGTGGTCGTAGCTTCCGGAGGCTACATCTGTGCCAATTTTCCCAAACAACCCAAACATTTTTTTGGACACAAAGGGAGTATGGATTCCATGGATATACTCAAGGACTCGTATACCGGACTCAAGCGATAAAAGGTATTTAGCGGTCAATGATAACGATGGTAAATGGTCCTTTTCCTTTTCGTCGACTTTGACATAGCTGAACATGATTCCCTCACTAACCCACGCCAGTACGTCATTAATTCATAACAAATGGAAAAAAATGCAGTGCCTCTCAGTACTAGCTGAGCGTGTATTTTCGAGGCCGCGCCGGACACCCTCTTGAAATTTTAGTGGCAGACTCCCCGGATCGTGAGTGAAGACTCGAGAGTGCATCGAATTACCCGAAACGAATCTACCCTTTCATTGTTATGAGATGCAGGCTGGTCCAAAAAAATAAAATTATGAAAGCATCGCGTGGTTCAATTTTAATTAGCAGAAATAGTTTATTCATATAATTTGAAGGAAGTGCAAAAAAGATTCATGAAAATCTGTTAATATGTGCAGTAATAATAGAAAGGTTGAAGTGCACGTGATAGCATGCACTGTGGGAGGAAGCGCATTTTTTCGTTCAAAACAGTCTACAGCCTTCAATTTTGCCCCGATCTGCAAGTATTTTTATTTCAGATTGAAGTGCGCTAAATTTCCAAGAGCACCTTGGTCAGAGATTGTTGCATTTTATTTGTTTCTTTATTATATGTTTACTCGAAGTATGAGAAAATCGAGATTTTTCAAAAAATGATTATTTACTCTTTAACAACCGTTTGCATATAATGAAAATCATCTCAAAGCGATGCAAGAGTACTCCCAGGATACAAGTAATTTTATTATTGTCTTTTTTAATTGTTATAAAGAATTGGCATTAACAAAGGGGCAAACAGTGTAATTTTTGTTGAAAAAAAATTGTTTTCGGATGAATATGCTTTAAATTATAGGGAGAGATACCGTTAGTCACAATTTTTATGAAACATTAACAATTGTAAATGTTGTAAACATTTTTTTTTTAAATGTGAAATTTATCTCTTCCTGCATTACCTGAAATCATGTAGATATACGGAAAAGTGGTGTATGTTTCATTATGTGTGTTCAAATACAACAGTTGTAAATATAAATCTTTGTCCTGGGAAAAAATTTTTGTTACACTGAAACTGCTTCGAATGTTTGTGAGAGATATTTACAGTAACAGTGTGCGGACTATTGTGGAATTTGTGCTTTTTCAATTTCGGATTTTCCTTCATCATTTCAATTGTTGCAGATATTATTAAAAATAACATAGGTTCAATAATATTAATATTATATTCATTCAATTATTATCATTTAATTCATATGGGAAAATTTTGGATTTTTGTAAAATATTGAACTCATACTTCAGGGTTTGATCGAAACGTGCCAACTTTTTTAGGGATTGAAGAGAAGCACCTATGAAACGAAACCATACCAATAACTGTTAGCTTCAACCCCCCCCCCCTTCCCCCCGTCCCAAATATGACCCAAAAATTAAAAAAATACATTTTTGCGTATCAGTCTTACTTTTTAGACATTTCCGTCGTCTTTTTCATACAAATAATTACTAATTGTCAGTTCGAATATTTCCCATGACTTTTTAAACAATTTTTAATTTTTTTAAGTAATTTAAGCTATTTAAACAATTATTTATTCTCAAAAATGAAAAAGAATCGTATTTTCTGATTGAAATGTAATAGTTTGGCATTATTTGGAGTAGTACTTTAAAAAAAACATCATGTAATTATTTAAACAATTGCTTATTATTTATTCTTAAAATTTCTAAAAATTGACCCAGAGATGTCCATTTTTTCTCAAATTAGTATCCTATACTACTTTTTGTTGAATAATTACATAATTTGCATACATATATTTTAATATTTAATAAATTTCTATTGTTTTAAACAATTTTGATTTGCCTAAGCAGTTTTTTTCGATAACTTTAACAAATGGAATAAAATAAAATACATATAATTATTTTTCTGACTTTATAGTGTATAGAAAGAATATATTATTCATTTTTTAATTGTTTAAACAAATATAATTTGTTCAAACATTTGTGTTTTATAACAAACATAATGTTTTCTAGCAAAAAGTACTACATAATGTTTTCTAACAAAAAGTACTACTCCAAACAATGCCAAACTATTACATTTCAATCAGAAAATACGATTATGTTTTTTTCATTTTTTGGGAATAAATAATTGTTTGAATAACTTAAATTTCTTTAAACTTCTTTTATATTTTTGGGCCATATTTGGGACGGAGGGAAGGGGTGGGTGTGTTGAAACTAACAATTATTAGTATGGTTTTGTTTCATAGGTGCTCCTCTTCAATCCCTAAAAAAGTTGGCACGTTTCGATCAAACCCTGAAGTATAGGTTCAATATTTTACAAAAATTCAAAATTTCCCCATATGAATTAAATGATAATTGAGTGAATATGATATTAATATTATAGAAACTATGTTCTTTTTAATAATATCTGCAACAATTGAAATGATGAAGGAAAATCCGAAATTGAAAAAGCACAAATTCCACAATAGTCCGCACACTGTTACTGTAAATCTCTCTCACAAACATTCGAAGCAGTTTCAGTGTAACAAAAATTATTTTCCAGGACAAAGTTTTATATTTACTTATTTCATTTGTTAACAAAATGAACAACTGTTGTATTTGAACACATATAATGAAACATACACCACTTTTCCGAATATTTACATAATTTCAGGTAATGAAGGAAGAGATAAATTTCACATTTAAAGAAAAAAATGTTTACAACATTTACAATTGTTGATGTTTCATGAAAATTGCGACTAACAGTCACTCTCACTATAATTTAAAGCATATTCATCCGAAAACAATTTTTTTTCAACAAAAATTACACTGTTTGCCCCTTTGTTAATTTCGATTCTTTATAACAATTAAAAAAGACAATAATCAAATTACTTGTATCCTAGGAGTACTCTTGCATCGCTTTGTGATGATTTTCATTATATGCAAACGGTTGCTAAAGAGTAAATAATCATTTTTTGAAAAATCTCGATTTTCTCATACTTCGAGTAAACATATAATAAAGAAACAAATAAAATGCAACAATCTCTGACCAAGGTGCTCTTGGAAATTTAGCGCACTTCAATTTAAAACAAAAATACTTGCAGATCGGGGCAAAATTGAAAGCTGTAGACTGTTTTGGATGAAAAAAATACGCTTCCTCCCACAGTGCATGCTATCGCGTGCACTTCAACATTTCTATTATTACTACAAAAATTAACCGATTTTCATGAATCTTTTTTGCACTTCCTTCAAATTATATGAATAAACTATTTTTGCTAATTAAAATTGAACCACGCGATGCTTTCATAATTTTAATTTTTTGAACCGGCCTGCATCTCATAGCAATGAAAGGGTAGATTCGTTTCGGGTAATTCGATGCGCTCTCGAGTCTCCACTCGCGCTCCGGGGAGTCTGCCACTAATATTTCAAGAGGGTGACCGGCCCGGTCTCGAAAATATACGCTCAGCTAGTACTGAGAGGCACTGCATTTTTTCCATTGTTCTTTTCTTTTTGCTTATAACGTGAAATATTAACATTTTTTCAAAAAACCGAATCTAGCCGGCAAAACAGACCAATATTTAGATGAGGTATGCGAAATATCAGACTAAAATATTCAACCGTACGGCCGGAAACTGGAATCCCGTTTTATAATGCTGATAAGGCCCCTTAACACCTAGGTCTGAAATATCCAAGAGCCCTTACTTCCTTCAGCAGACTTCTATAATCAATCACACTATCCAATCTTGTAGCATAATAAAAGTCCCTTGATTCATTAAGCTTTCGAGTAACGCCATTTCTCAAATTCGTCCAGGGGCAAACACTTTTTCGTGGGATAAACGAGCCTAAAGGTGCAAATTCATCCATAGCCGCATCTAGGGCATTACTTATGAAGATTTGTTTCTCATTTACATAGAGATAACCTTCCTATGCACTCCAATCCACAGACTGCCATTTAATCAGAAAGGCACCCTCATCCATATTACGAATATCACGGTATGTTTTTCCATCTTGATAAGAAACACTAAAGTTCAAAGCATATTCAATTGCAATGCGTTCACGTCCAGCTACAAATGGCACTGTTGATGGATGAGTTGAGAATATGTTTTTCTCATCATCTACTACACATAGATCTAACCACGTATCAGAGATCGGAGTATAGAGCGTTGCAGAATACGGCACTATAAATAGATCGAGCGAGTCAAATAATGCCTTTACATATAAAGATCCAGGTTCCCGACTATTTAAGTCAAAGTTGAAATCACCCATAATTATAACATTTTCATATTTATGAATGAATCTCAAAAAGGAGGATTCAGAATTATGAAGATATTGAACATGAGGTCTTCTATAGACACCCTTTGATGTCTCCAATAATTTGATGTTTAGACTATTTATGACATACACCACAACACCCCCACCCCCCCCTGCCATCTCTATCCTTACGCACAAACGAGTAACTATCAATAACAACAATATTATCACTAATAGTTTCAGTTAGCCATGTTTCACTTATCGCTGTGACATGATATATATTATGATTTAAGTAAGCACAAAGTAAGTTGTATGTGGCTGCAGGGAGGTATTGATTAATGTAACGACGAGATTTTACCAGATCCAAACATACTTCATTCCGATATAGTGATTTCTTCTTTCTTACACTGGAAATCATCTCCTTTCTAGGCTTTAGCGTTGAGAGTCGAACCAGAACGAATCGTGGCTTACTAGTTGAATGAGCAACAACTGATTTTGTGGAAGAAGGTTTAGAGGTAGAAGTTGAACTTGACTCTACCGCCGCTGCATCTCAGGTAGACAATTCACTTTTTCCCTTATATCATTCAGGTCTCTCCATATTCCATTATTATCCTTTTTCAGAGCTAAAATTTACGTATAGTTTAGTACTCACAGAGATGAAGAGTGGCTAGGGAGAGGGAGGGTGGGAGGAGGAGAGAGAGGAAGATTGATTGATGGATATTTTATTTGTCCTGGGCTGAACCCTCAACGACACAACAGTAAAACATACATATGTACACACACAGAATTTCACACTTCATTCTGCGTTTCAGTAACTCTTCATTCTGCGTTTCAGTAACTTTTTCAACAAATATATCATAAAGATATTGCGGACGCTGTGTTTTCAATATCACATACGTACAAGATCCAAAAAAAATTTGCTCCCACTGTCTACACTCATCCAGCCCAGCTGCTTCCGATACGGTGTAATATGTTTATCCCGTTTTACATTGAAAATGAATCTTATGCAGAGTTTAATAGCTGCGTTTAATTATGATTCTGCTCAGCTGAAATATCAGTATATATTGCACAACAATAGTCGAAGTAAGCCATTATGAGGGAAGAGATCAGCTTAATTCTTAATTCCGTGGATAAAGAATTTTTATTAAACTGTAGTTATTTAAGCGTAGCTTAAGCCCTTCTGAAAATGCTTCCAACCACTTTATCTCATGATAATGTAGCGGTAAAAATTATTCCCAGATTAGGAGCACTGCTGACAAAAGGTATCACAATTCGATTTATTTGCACTGGTGGCAAAGAAGCAACGTCTAGACTATTGATATGCTGAATAATACCTAAAATTGAAGCCTGAGTTTTAGTAGGCTTTAGCTTAAGCTTATTAGTATTTGTTTAATCAGAAATACCTTCAAAATGTTGATTAATTAGGTGAATAGTCTCATTAATTTCCTCCGGCTTGCCTTGGATATAGATCTGCAGATCATTCACAAATAGCATGTACATGCAGAACTTTATCACTATACTTAAATCATTAGTGAATAGAATAAACAGAAGAGGCCCAAGCAGAGACCCTGCGGAACTCATGAGCCAATGTTACCCCCTTTAGAATTTTCGTTTCCCAATCTTTTACATACTGTTCACGAGCAAATAGATACGATGCTGATCATTTCAACACAGATGCCGAAAACCCATTGTTTTTAAGCTTAGACAAGAGAAGCATATGAGGCACCATATCAAAAGCCTTGGTAAAAACAAAAAGAACCATAATTGTCACCAATCTTTTATCAATTCTGAAGCGAATGTCATCCATGACACTGACCAATAATGTCTGTGTACTATATCCTTTCCGATAGCCAGATTGACATGAATTTAGGGTATTTTCTTTTTCCACATATTCTATCATCGTACTGTGGACGATTTTTTCCAACATCTTAGAGAGACAACAGATTATGACAACAGGCCTATAATCACCAGCACTTTGAGGTGCCTTAACTTTATTTACAGGTCTTATTAGTACCTTTTTCTACTCTCCAGGAAAAACAGAAGTTTTTTAACGAGTTGTTAAAGAGATTAAGTGTGGGAAAATTATAGGCCAAGCTTTGATGATATAACTAATTGGTTGATCATCCACCACTTACGCTTCAGTTTTAATACTTTCTAGGCTCTGAATCAGTGTAAGCGGAGAGATGTCTTCAAAGTAGAAATGAGCATCGTCAAAATCAAAGATAAGAAGATTGGATAACCAGTTTGTTGATATATTATATGAAAAATTACCACAAATGGAAAGAAACGAAGCATTTATTTCATCAACTGTACACACCAGTGGTAATTCCTCACACCTAATTTTCACCAAACCTTAAGAGCTTGACTCCCTCCACAAATCCTTAGACTCTACTACACCCATCAATCTATTGTTATTATACCCAACTCTTGGCTCTCTAAGTAGTCTCGTGACAATATTCCTCATACCTATCATAACTTGAAGAGTCCTCTTGTCTTTTTCATACCTTGTATTCACGATCACGCCCTCTTATCCAAATTTTGATATCATCCGTCTTCCATAGACTAATTCATCTTCTTGTCACAGAAGATCTTAAAGGAGCATGTTCATCCATAGCCATATTCAAGAAATTATAAATGAATTTCTGCTTTTCATCTACAGATTCTAGACCATTAAATTCCTCCCAATCAGCAGATCGTAGACTTGAGAGAAAGGCCTCATCATCAATATTCCGAAAATCACGATAGGTATAGTTGTTAGTTTGCACAACTCCACCTGTTTCCCAGGAGTATTCAATTGCTATAAGTTCATGCCCAGCCACAAAGGGAACAGTTGTTTGATAGGATGAAGTTACCTTTCCCCTATCATCTACTATAAACAGATCTAACCAGGTATCAGATGTCTAAGTATGGTGCGTTGCTGCATATGGAACTATAAATACAGTATGTGAGTAAAAAAGATCTTTTATATAGGTAGATCCATAATCATGACAATTTAAATCAAAATTAAAATCCTCTAAAATTATTAAATTATAATATGCATGATTGAACCTTAAGAAAGAGGATTCAAAATTCTGTGAATATTCTCCATGAGGTCTTCTATAGTCCACAGATAAAAGAATAGATGACACTCTCTGACTAATAATCTTAGTTATGATAAATTCAGATTTATTAAATAATCCTTGCGTGGGAATGATTTAAAATTTTAATCAATCAACTATTCCATTAGAATGTTATGATCTACGATTAGTAAATTCTCTCTGGAGAAACTGTACCCACGACAATTAAAATCCAAAGATTTCAGCTTAAAGTTGAAAATTTATACCTGCGTGCGTAATTACCGAAAAAAAGGCGAGAATTAGTGGAATATTATTCAGGAATTTAGGTAAGTCCATTGTATATGAGATAGAATAGGTTTATTTTAAATAAATGTGTTATTGTGTGATAAATCAAGCTTTATTCTCACTCTCGCGTGATTCCCTTTCATTTATCTTATAGTTATTATTCTCGTTTTCTGGGTTGAAGACGTCACATCATCCGCTATAGTTAACCTCATTCAATTTCAAGGGTTACAATACTTATAAGGTAGTTTCATAGCCTTATTCCTGGTTAAACAAAGTAAATTGTACAGTGCAGTTGGAGGGCATTCATTAATATATAATCGAATAACTTATAAGTCTGACTGAACTTCACTTGCCGTCAGTGGATTTTTGTTCTTCTTCATCAAGCTATCATTTCGTTTGTTGGCCTAGTTGTTGAAAATCTTACTAGTATAGATTGCGGTCTTTTCACAGGATGATCAGTAGCCGGTACCGTCTAGGTCGATGTTGAAGCTGATACTTGATCTCAGGATGATGCAGTTGATGGAGAGTGCAGTCTTTGTGCATTTTAAATTTCGTTTGCAGCTAGATTCATATTAAGCAATTTTGAGATTGTGCAGACTAGATACAAAAGATCTTCACCATCACTTTCAGGCAGCCCAGAGATCAAGATGCCATCCTGACAGTTGAGTTTTTGACGAATCTCATTGATATCAGTACTCATTTCGTTATTATCTCGTTTTATATGCTGAACACTATTATTGCACACACCAATGACAGCCATTAGTTTGTCAAACTTATCTTCAGAAAGCATGCTGTTCTCAGTGACGACACTTTTATTTTCATCTGAATCTTAGTCAATATTAAATTCACTGGTACTAGTAGTATCATCCTTGTTCATCTTGGATAAATTAGTTTTTAAATTAGTGTCTCGTTTAAATGCTTTTCTTGATTTTCTATGCTTCTTTAGGTTGGACAGACCCTGACTGCTGCGATAAAAACTTTGTAGATCCACTTTATCATAGGGGCCACTACATTTCACAAGATTATTTTCCGAGTTATATACATTATGGACACTGCACTTTGTATTTGGATGAAAGTACTTAATACATTTCTTGCAATACTTAGCAAAAGTAATAATTTCTTTGTTACAAGATTTACAGTTCTCAGGCATTTCAATCGCCAAGATGGCTGCTTCACTTACAAGTCAAAAATCATAAGCACTATAACACCTCACTAATTATCGCACCCTGGTACGAAACATTATGAGAGAGAGATTGATTGATTGATTTTGTCCTAGGGATTCCTATAAGGACACATACTGTATACATTATTGTACAAAACTTGCATAACTCTGCATTATTACGAACTTACAAACTGCGCATTAAGATTTTAAACAACAATATACATCAAACTACAAGATAGAAAATAATAATTACATTTATGATGGTATGTTATTTCACATATCCCAATAACACTTAATAGAATAACTATATCTCACTTATATTCTACAAATTCGTAAAAATGCTTACTCTATCTCAAGCAGATACGCAAAAACCTTATTTTTAAACAGAGAAACCTTCTCAGTTTCTACCACAGTGGCTGGCAAACCATTCCAGAGCTTTTTTGCTGTTACAATAAAGGATCTTTGATATGAACCCGTTCTACTCTATGGAACTCTCAGTCGTTCAGGGCTTCTGACTTCCCTATCAGTGACAGCCACCCTTTCAACAAATTGGTCATACAAGTACTCTGGACGTCGCGATTTTAATATACCATAAGTAATAACACTTATGAAATATTGCCTTCTACTAGCAACACTCAACCACCCAAGCCTTTTACGATATGGTGTTATATGCTCATCACGCTTTACATTAAATATAAATCTTATACACGAGTTTGACAGCTTGGTCAATTTCCGATTAAGCTCTTTAGTTAAGGCATTGTGAACCACACAACAATAATCGAAGTAAGGTATTATGAGGAAGTAGACCAACTTAGCTGTAAGATTACTGGACAAAGAATTTTTGTTAAATTGCAGCTTTTTCAAGGTAGCATAAACTCGTCTAGAAATGTTACCGACTACTTTATACCGTGCCAATGTAGCAGTAAGCATTAATCCAAAGTTTTTAGCATTATCGACGAAAGGAATGATGGTATATTGCGATACGGCTGGAATTGCAAAAACTTGTAGATTCCAAATAACTTATTTTCAAATCGATAATAGTAAAATATATATATTTTAAATTTGTAATATTAGCCTGCTCACGAACAAAGGACCTCTCTGTCGGCCAGTAGGCAGGTAAAATATGGTTTATAGGTATTATAAAACCACAACTGGTTCTTTAAAAACTTTTTTCTGTGGAGCCAGAGAGGGATTGTTGGGGGGTGGTTTGTAGCGTGCCAATG
>CAKNWT010306551.1:0-15297 GCA_932066315.1 Andricus coriarius | reverse complement strand
GTTTGGACTGTTTCTATTTCGATATATTCAGAATTTGTCCTGACTATTTACGGTACTGCGAGAGTCTGAAGGGAAATGTAGAAAATCAGCCTTACTAAAGATAAGAAAAGTACAGTACAGGAAGAGACTGCACAGAGAACAACAAATGAACTCGTAAATAAGGAAGTAATTAAACGAATAATTGTGCACAAACAGAGGTAAACCCCTTCGGCGCTAATGGAAATTTCTTCTGCTGACTTGGGGAACGTGCGGAGGAGATAAGCACCAACCGGGGAATGCGCTTTCTAATTCAACTACGCTTACCGCCGCAAAGTGTCTTGAACCGAAAATATTGCGGGCCGGATTCCGCTTTAAACAGTTCCGCTAAAGTCAACGAAAGCTCGCTCTCTAATGACTTCGTCGTGAAGTCGCTGGTAATCGATAAAACTTTCTTCGAAAAATTAGCTATTCTCGCAGTACCTGTAGTTACATAGAATAATTCTGATCCCTTATTTCAATGTCTACGTGCTTCGAAATTTAACGCCCCATTGAAGTTTTCGAAACCACTTTAAATTACTTAAAAGTTTTTCATAGTTTGAAATCCTCATTAGTAGAAAGTTACAGAAAATGTGTGATTAAAGGAAAAATGTATTTGATTGGATCCATTTTACAGAGTAAAAATTCCTGATGAACAAAAAAAAGTTTTAGTAGCTTTTTTTAAATACATATAGGTACGGAGTGTTGAACATTAAATACTTCCTTTTTGCGCAAAAATTGAAATTAAAAAAAAAACGATTTTAAAAATTAGATTAGGCATAATTTTTGTGCTTTTATTTAAAAAAGAATTAGCTTTGTTACGAAACTCCCAAAAAATTGGATATTACAGTACCTTTAATTGGGTTCAAATCAAGGTATAAATTAGAAAAGAGAAAAATCAATTTTTTTAAGAATTGTAAACCATTTTTTTCTTTTTGGTCTTATAAAATAGTCGTATATCAATCGAGGCTAGCTATGTAAATATAAGATTTTTTTCATGACAAAAAAGAGTGCAGTAAAAGGTGCTTTATGTAGTAAAAATGGAAGTTTAAAAACCAAGTGACACAGTTAGGAATTTGAGTTTTCGAAAGGAATTTCACTTTCTTTCAAAATAATTTATTAAAGATATAACTAACAGTCACCCTTTTCCTACAAATAATTAGAAAAATAATCTGAATGTTATAGTGAAAAGAGTTTATAACTAATTTGTTTAAAATTTTTTTAATTTTCTTCATCACACTTAACGTCATTGGCCTTAAGTTCCTAATAATAATAGATAAAATTAAATTATATGTGTTAAAACACGTAAAATTTAAGCGTAAAAAAATCGTAATAATAATAAAATCCCTATGATATGGTCTGTGTAGCTGCAGAGACAAGAACTTTTAGTTATTCCCCTGAGATAATATTTTGAATAATTTTACTTTATTTTTATTGTTAGTTCATGAATAACATAACATTTGTCAATCAGTCCCTGAGTTTCTAGATTTCTTTCGCAATTAATCAGAGAAGAGGAAAAGCCATAGTAAAAAGTGAGATACAAACAGCATTTATTGGACTAAAAGCTACTTAGGTTGCTTTGGAATTTATAATTGATACACTTTGAGATAAAAGGGGTGGGGTGAAACGGGAACGGCCCAGCTAGACACTCTTCTTTGAATACTGGTGCAATCTGTTGCATATTCTGAAATAGAACGAGACTCGTAAATTGTTGGCCATTTTAAAGCAATCTAAAATTCTAGTCGAAAGATTATAATAGATAGAAGGAACTCACAAGAACTTGATAATGGGTAAAGGCTCTTGCCAAGACCAGTTGACTGGGCAGCTGTGCGATGTAAGTTTACCAACGTCAATGGACAGAACCAAATGTAGTTAGTTCAATGAAGACTCAGTGATCATTTTGAAGCCTCGATGTTTTGTTGTCGTATCTAACAAGATGTTACGATGAATGAATCTAAACTGCCCCCGATGCTAGGAAAAGACTCAGAGAGCAATTTCTTATACCAAAGACTTGAACTGCCAACGCTCTGTTAAGGATCATAGACAAAGGGATACTGAAGACTTCTGGACCAAAAAGACACATCACATGTGCCGGCCTGCAGATTTTGTACAGCACGAATCTCTCTCTCCTTGAAGTACACATCCACCAAACTAAAAATTCTCTCGACCAGTAAAATACCACTTGACCAATTTAGCAAATAAATTTGAATAAGGGCAAATCTGGAGCTGTTAAGATTTAAAAATTAAAGCTTCTATTTTTTGAAAAATAACCCTTAAATTCCGAATAATCATAAATTTGCAATAATTAATAATTGTTCTCGAAACGGTAAAATGCATACGCCTTATCTTATTTCCTTTAAAAAACATCATACTTAAGAACACTCAAGAGGCGAATTTTTTTGTGACTTGAAGTTGCCCTGTCTGTCTGACTTGAAATGGAATCGGCCTTCAAAATATTTTAAAGATTTCAAAGATTTAACGAAGTCTTGTAGGCTTGTATACTAGATTTCAAGAGTAATCAACCCGCGGATCATATTACTTTTGTTAGTAAAATAATCATTTCGTATTAATTCATAAATTAAAAATTAGCCGTAAAAGGGTAATCATTATGACTTTCCTAAAAAATTAAAGTTATTTTTACAAAATTGCATGACTTTTCCAGGTTTTCTAGTTCTTGTAGAAACCCTGATCTTGTAACAACTTTGTTACACATCTTATTTCTGTACACTCGTCATATTCGAAAGAAGATACTTATCATGTGTTGAGAGATTCGTTTTCTTGTGCTTTGTGACAGAGAATAAATACGAATCCTTTTTTTAAGAATACGAGTAGAATATCGGATGACGTTTCCATTATATTATACGTGTTTTCAACGACGAAATAAAAGAGAAGACAGAAAGTAACATCTCTTAGGATTGACCATTATTCAGTTATACAGCAGATTCTTTTTCTCGTCCTGAAAAGTGAAATTTGCTACTTTTTGTTTGAGGAACATGGCGTTATCAATCACTGCCTTTCGTTATCTAGAGCTACAAAAACGCGTCGACCGGATGGGAAGTAAAGTTTCACTTCATCCGACCACTCTTCCTTTGTCAGAGGGTAGGTAGGTAGGTTACGGTCTTGTCAGTTGGAGATAAGGCATGAGTAATAAACGCGGGCGACCATACTAAATGAAATATACATATAGATAACAACGATATCGCCAGCATATAAGAGGAGATCAAGAGTCCTTGCGTATTTTTGTCATTCTCAGCGGATAAAGTTCTGCATGCTCTCCATTGATAAAACCGACAATTTTTCCTACCTAAACCAGAAAGCCGGATTAGCAGTGTCTCTCCTTCTATATCGTATAACTTCGTGTTTAATACTTTGATATCCTGAAAAATGTCTCTCTTATATTATATTCTAGGCTTCCTGGCTTAAAACTCGACAACACCGAATGAAAATAATACGTTACGCTTGAAACGTTTCCAGCCTTCTACTGCAGAAAGCGCAGAAAAGGCGGATTTTAAAAAAGTGTTGCTCGAATTTTGGATAAAGGGCTCTAGAATACGCGTTATGTAACGTACTTAATTCTTTTAACATTTTTTATATTCGTACGTGCGATAAAACTCTGCATCTATGTTTGCAAGATAAATTTCAATAAAAATATTGAATTAAATTACAGGATTGCACTCTATTTGATTTCATTGAAATTTTTCTTTTCTGCTAAAAAGTATTTTTTCCACGATAAATTATGTAGTCGACAAAAAAAATAATAATATAAAAAGTGAAGGGTCATGGAAAGCACTTAATGACCGCGCGCGAATCAATTTTATTGTTCTAAATTTGTGTTACTTTTTTTGTACATTACAACCAATCATGCCATTTGTCAAAGTTTTTAAAATAGTATTTCTAATAGATAGTAATGTACATTTTATCATTTTCCTGGGACGAAAGTTCATCGAACGCTGCGTCAAATTAAAAACAGTCCGAAAGGACTTTATCTATGTACTCTATATCAAGAATATCAATATGTCACATGAATTATAGAAAGGGCCATGTTTCAGTCGCCCATGTATAACGTAATAAATTATTTACACTATATAATATTCGTATGATACATAAATTATAGAAAGGGCCATGTTTTATTCGCTTAGGAATAACGTAATAAATTATTAACACTATATAATATTCGTATGCCAATTTTTCGCTAAAATTTTATAATATTTGAAAAATAATGGAATTTTAAATATCTTATACATAAAATAACAAAGAAGTATCATACATGAAAACATTTTAGCCATTCCGTATCAAGAATATTAAGAATTCAAGATTTCTCAGAAAATATGGAAATGTCACTGAGGTTCATTCACCTGTAAATAAATTAAGAAATGATTCGCACTTTGTAATATTCTTCTACCCAATATAGCGCCGGAACTTCACACTATTTAAGAGCTTACGCATGTTTTTAATGCAGTACCACAAATCTGGTAATATGACATGGTGTAATATTGCATACCGAGAAATATGGCTTACGGGGCAATGTAGCATACGGATTATTGTAGGGCATAATGAAATGTAGCACATGAGGTCTATGTTTTTCGTTAGGACAGTAAATTTAGTACAATACTGTACTATCTTTTTCAAAAATATACGTACAGATTAGTTCTATGTACTTAGCCGCGACGGCGAGACCATTTTATAATACAGAGAGGTATTAATGTATCGATGCATACAATTCCGCCAATTAAAACATTATCAGTACAATAATATTCATAGTTTGTGAAATCAAAATTGATTTAATTGATACAATAACGAAATGTTGAGAACGTATTGAAAGGGGAAAAATGAAAGCCTAGCAAGATCATTATTATGAATATAAATAAAAAAGAGAACATTTGGCTAAGTTTGCATTTCCCCCCTTTTAATATACTCTCAACATTTCTGTCACTTTACCAAAATATCATCGATTAAAAAATTCAGATATCTTTTAGAATTACTTGAAAAACTTTAATTTCACAAACTATGTTGATTGTTCTCATAACTTTTTACTTAGCCAAATATTTTGCATCGTACATGTTTTTGGTGAGATTCTGTTATTTGTAAGCAATTTGATATTTGGAAAATGTTTTCCAAAGTATTATTACATTCAGTTGAAAATTTCTTGGCCTGGGAAGTATATGATCATTCAAGAAACATAAGTTTACTGGAAATGTGCAAAAAAAACTGTGCAGATCAAGAACATTGTTTAATATTAAGCATATTGTCTATCTTGTATTGCATACCAAAGCCTACAAATGACACTTGAATAATAATTATTGGAAATATTTATCAATTCTCTTTTCCTAAATCTCGCCTTAAACAATTTTGCAAAGCTTTATAGAGAACCTTAATTTCGTTTAAAATTTCTCAGTGGAATTAAAACTTACAGCTTATAAATTCACCATTTTGAATTTATGATAATTTGTTCTAAAAAAATCCAAAAATACTCTTCAATTAGAGTTAAAAAGTTCAAGCGAAATTTCTTTAAACGTATCAAAGCAACATACAAATGTATATCTAGCGTGGCCGCATAGAAAAGCACAAGAATACTGTTCATTACCCGAGTTGTTCAAGCTTTTGTACATCCCTAGGGACCTTCCTCATTGCTGTATTATATAACTGAAACGAAGCTTCGAATAACGTTACATCACACAAAATGCTCAAGTATCAAATTGAGCTAGAAAATCGTATCATAGCGTTGCGCAATGAGTATTTTTCATTTGTTACATAATCTAGTTGTCAACTGTTTGAAACGTTATGGGACCCTTGGTTTCCGTGTGTATATACTTTTGTATTTAGGAAATTATCATATGAGCTAAAACTTTGATTTATTCATAATTTAAAGCAAATTTCTGCGAATCTATGTATATTATGACTTTTTGTAAAGAGATGATAATTTGGTTACATTGAAATTTCCCTGAAAATGAGCATTTACTTTTAGCAAGCAATGGATCTGACAAAAGCTTTTTATATCATAATTGTAATATGGTTATGTTTACCTCGGAAAGGGTCCATTCCACAGAGTCTTCGTGCGAAATTAAAAGGAAGCGATGAACTTAGCAAATATTTTAACGAGGTTTCGTGTAATTAAAAGTTGCATCCCAGGAGGTAAATAAAATTTGTCTCGTCACACGACGGGGTAATTATTCATCGCTGGAAACAAAAGGATAAAATTTGCTTTAACAGTCTGGGTCATCGACATATTAGTTGAAATTAAACCATCCTGAACCTGGCGAAATTATAAATAAGATTCAATTTACTTAATTGCCTCTCTTGTTAGCGATATTATAAATCTGTGCAGTTTTTTCGGACAGTATGAATAGAATTTACGATTGGGTTTAGCATTCAACAATTTATCGACTTCATATACAAAAAACCTAACAAAAAATTCTTTACACTGTAGCCGGGAATATTGAATTTAAAACACACATATGAATTCGTTTCAATATTGAATTCAATCTCGAATTTCAGAGAGAGAAATTGCACTCCAACGATTTACGCGTAGCCTGTGCGTTATTTTGTTTATCCCTGAATTTGGAAGAAGTAAAAGCACCAATAAAAATACTCATAATTTGTGCATATGCACTGTTTCCCCGGAACGCGCTGCATCAGTTGTTTAGTTTGGCTTTGATATAAAGCGAAAGTGAAATCTAGCACACTCGAGAGGACGAGCTTATCCGCTAACGCTTTAATACCACAAGTGTCCAATTATACGCCAGAGTATCGAGGTAAGCGATACGTGTAGGCGATTAGTTATTGAGTAATCTAGTATTTACCGCAAAATGGTAGCTGGTTTCTGTATCTACCTAAGCTAATTAGCAGAAGCTCCAAACAGTTCATTTTTGCATCAGCGATGACGTCAAGCTTACATTGATCAGCTCAATTTGCAACCCGCCACTTCTTAAATTTTTGATATCAAAATTCTGAATGCCAAAGCAGCTAACTTTGCACAAGAGAAAAACAAAAATAGTTTTCTATTCTTTCTATCCACAAAATGATACATTTTTTATATGTCCTAAGAATGGCTGAAAGTAATTCTTAGCGACGCAACACAATTTTGTCTAAAGAAAAATGAAACGCATTCAACGATTTTGAAAAGTTTGCAATATTTTTATGATTATTCGTTGAATTGTTTCATCAATTTGTCCACAGATCTTTTATAAATTTCAATCCTCTTTTGGATCCGCCCTTAATCCGTCAGACGAGCCGTCAGATTGTTTAACGAAAATTCAGAAAATGAACGAGAAGACACAATTAAATTAATATTTAACTTTGATTAGAAATAAGAATGTGTTTTTACTTCAATTTAAAGTTGTTACGAATAAATTTCTTATAATTCATTCTTTACCAGTTTCTTGGCAATTATGAAAAAGCATTTATTAAAATGTCTCAAAAACATTATCACAGAAAAGTATATGCACTAATAAAATTTTTGTTTAGGAAAGAGAATCTTAGTTCACAAAAGCATTAACTTTGCTAAAGTAATTGATGATATCATGTACAAAAAGTTTTTACTATTGGAAGAATCATTACATGCGTTTATTAAAATTTTTTGAATTATTTACTTGATTTAAAAAATAATCTCATGTTATATGATAAATACGACAGAACTTTGTTTATGAGTCCAAAGTTAGACTTTTTCAAGTATAAAACAAAGTGCACTAACAATTCACTGAACTAAACAATTGAGAAAAACTGTATTTATCTTATTTTGAATCAAGGGAATTAAGGAACAAAACATAATTAATTCTGTTCTTTTGTTTTAAGTCGTGAATTGCGAATCTTCTGTAACAAATAATATTCTTCTTCTGAAACTTGGTACAGGTATTTTAAAACCATAACGTCCTCTACATTAATAGATTTAATTCTCTATCTCAAAATTTGTTTTATTTCAAACCCAGGTTTCCACAATGATTAAAATTTAGTAACAGAAAAAAAATGTGACTCCATGATATTAGTTTTGAGATACATGATTAACAAAACAATATTATACGTTCATACATGATGTTTTCCACGGGAGGAGTTGTACTGTTATAATAATAATCTGAAAATTAGCCAACCCTTGAACTCGTATAGAAGAAAGGGTTTATGGAACATAAATGCTAGCTAAGCACATGTAATAAGCTTGCAGCTAAAATTAAGGACTGATCTCCGGACTTGGCCATTTTGACAAGATTAAGAATATATTTCCGCGCGATGAAACAAAAGTTTTTAACTCATATAGTTAGAACAGCTGAGGGGCTTTTGGGAGTTAGAGAGATGAGCAGAAATGGAATGAGTAAGTCGCCTCAAAATTTTAGCTTACCCCCACACTATACAAGTTCCAATGGCATGCGATGTTACGGCTATTTTAAAGTTCCACTCGGTTCGCTCAGCATCACGTTCACATCTTCCTGTAATGCCTCGGCGAAAGAGCTTCGGAACTCATCCCCAAGCGCTTCATCCTCTGTTTCTTTAACTAAACTTTCACTAGCGTTCTTTGCCTGTATAAGACATACACATTACTTTTTCGCATGCAGATCCCACAACGTTTTCTTTCATCGTGAGAAAGCGTATTCAATCTTTGAAACTTTTGACAGAAACACTCACTTCACCCTGTTGCCTGCGCCGTTCAACCCCGGTACCTGAACTTTCAGATACCACATACAACCGTATAATCGAGCTCCTTTCAATCAATCCCGAATATTATTTTCCAAGAGTGTACTCATATTTAAAAAGAATTTTGTGTTGACAATATATTCATGGAGATATATTTGTGGTGTGATATAATTACAGTTTCATTATTGCTCGAATTAAAGAGATAGAAAAGGATAGAAGGAAAATTACAATCACAATCCTTAGCAACGGGCAACAGCAAAAAAACAACCCCAACCAATAATAATTCTTGAAACAGTTAAAAACCCTTGGAAACGATCGATATCAATTTTTAGGGAAGGATTAATAACAAACCTGGCAATGTTTAATGATAATTCTTATAAAATCTCCATAATAACCATAGCAAACTCTCCATAACAACATAGCATCGGTTAATATCAACATCCAGCAACGATCCACTGTATTAAACAATTATAAATAAATAATTAATTAAATAATTAATTAATAATTAATAATTAATAATTAATAATTAATTAAATAATTAAATAAATAAATAATTTGAAAATTTTAAAAGGTAAAAACACTCAATAATTATTGCAAGCTTTTGAGAATAGTACAATAATTAACTGGCTAAAAGAAACATGTTTATGAAATTTATAAGCCCTTTAATTGATAAATTAGAGTAAAAATAAAACAGTAAAAACGGAAGATTAAAATTCATATTCATGAAAATAAGTAATAAAGACATACATTCGATCACTAAAAACGATTTACATTACCAATAAGTTAAGGTAATCCTAAAAATTGCAACTGAATCTCTCGTTACTTAGACTTGTCAGCTTATCGATATGGATAACCTGTTTATGAGGATTCCACAACGCATAAGGAAAAAACAATATCCACTTTTGCACCAAGCGAATCGACTATATGGATTTTTTTCCAATTCCTATGTATCGCCTGTCCACAGATTGACTAAAGTCGGATTCAAAAGTCCTGACACCTGGCTTTGAAGCTTTATTACTCGGCAAGAAAAAATCGCAGAATGTTGAGTCAAATATAGAAATATTCTTTAACATTATACGCGTGAAGCGATCTCACTACGTCGACTTTGAAGGCCTCCACAGGTTCAAAAATTGGTACAAGAAATTTGAAAAAATTCATGAGTATTCAGTAACATGTACTTAGCACACAGCAATTTGTTTTACTTTAATTTTATAATTATTTTAATTAGTAGAGCTAAAAATGTACAAAATAATTATCTCGGCTCTGGATAGAGATTTGAAGCTGAACACTAGCTTAAAAGATTCTTCTCGATTCATCGGTTTCATCTCAAAAGTTGACCGCTCAATAAAAATTATTAATGTATGCATTAAAAGCGGCCGAATAATTTCGATCTCAATGAGTTTCAATGCTGGAAAACTCGCATTGAAAAAACGTTCTTTCACAGCATTGTCAAATTTAAGCGTGAAAGAGACCCCTTCCAAAAAAAAGGGCCGAGCTCCCGGTAGCCATAGGCGTAGGCTGAATGTCCTCTGCACTGTACAGTGTACACTGTACATAAGACATTACGAATTTTCAAAGCATCATTCAGCCTTTCAATTTCAAATTGTTTAAACGTCTAGTCTGATTAAGCCAATTTTTATTATAAAAATTGAAAAAGTTTATTGTTATTATATAAAAAACCAATTGTAATTTTTTTAACCATTTTTATTTCCTGAAACAATTTTTTTCTTCCACAATCATGTAAAGATATTATTTTATTTCAAAAAATTTTAAAGTGTTTAATCAATCATTATTTGTTTGAAATAAAAATTGTTTAAATAATTAACAAATATCCTTAAAATCTATATAACGCTCAACATTCGCTGATTGTGCCGTTGGTTGTAGAAAATCTTTCATGAATTTGTTGAAGAAATTGTTTAAACAAATAATATTTGTTAACAAAATTACCAAATATGTTTAACAAGAAGTTCTACTCTTGGTATTGATGAAATTTATAACATTTATCTCGAAAGATGAAAACTTTACACGATTCGCAGAGAGAACAAATTGTTCAAACAAATAATGATTATTTAAAGACTTTCAAAAAATTTGAAAATAAAATATTATCTTTACATTATTGTGGAAAGAAAACATTGTTTAAGGAAATAAAAATTTAAAAAAAAATTAAAATTGGTTTTTTATATAATAATAATAAACTTTTTCAATTTTTATAATAAAAATTGGTGTAATCAGACTAGACGTTTAAACAATTTGAAATTTAAAGGCCGAATGATGCTTTGAAAATTCGTAATGTCTTATGTACAGTGTACACTGCACAGTACAGAGGAGATTCAGCCTACGCCTATGGCTACCGGGAGCTCGGCCCTTTTTTTTGGAAGGGGTCTCTTTCACACTTAAATTTGACAATGCTGTGAAAGGACGTTTTTTCAATACGAGTTTTCCAGCATTGAAACTCATTAAGATCGAAATTATTCGGACGCTTTTAATTCATACATTCATAATTTTTATTAAGCGGTCAACTTTTGAGATGAAACCGCTGAATCGAGAAGAATCTTTTAAGCTAGAGTTCAGCTTCAAATCTCTATCCAGAGCCGAGATAATTATTTTGAACATTTTTAGCTCTAATAATTAAAATAATCATTAAATTGAAGTAAAACAAACTGCTGTGTGCTAAGTACATGTTACTGAATACTCATGAATTTTTTCAAATTTCTTGTACCAATTTTTGAACCTGTGGAGGCCTTCAAAGTCGACGTAGTGAAAGTTGAGGGTCATTTCTCCTGTTTTTTCACCCATTTTGTGTCACAGGAGAGTCACAAGTTTTTTTACGAAAATCTAACTGACATCGCTTCACGCGTATAATGTTAAAGAATATTTCTGTCTTTGACTCAACATTCTGCGATTTTTTCTTGCCGAGTAATAAAACTTCAAAGCCAGGTGTCAGGACTTTTGAATCCTACTTTAGTCCCCATAATCGATAAGCTTAATGGCTCTCATCAAAACTGTACAGAACACTAATTGAGCGATGCTATAATCTGAAATCCACAACATTCTATATAAAATATCACTTGTTTTACAAATTTAGAAATAAAGAACGCTGCACTTTGTTAGATACGAACACACACACATACCTTCAATGTGCTCTCAAAGTACGAGGAGTAGGATTCCTATAAAAAAATGTTCCACAGAGCTTAAAGACCTTTACATGAAGAATTTCGTGATCGAATAATCGTTCACAATAGCGTGTTATAATTGGACAAGGATCGTCTGAGTGTGTAATATTTCACATTATGAATTGCAACAACCTTATTGATACAAACTTGTTAATAACAATTATGGCAAGAAGGTATAAATAATTTCCCGCACAACAACTCTGCCGTACAAGTTAAAAAGACACTATGTCTGTTCAGCTTCGAACGGAGGAAAACAACCAGAAAGATTTTGTCTCGAAGAAGTATTGATGAATATTTTTCTCATTCTGTAAAAAATTACATTTTTTGTTATTTGCTATAAAAAAATCGACATGCGAGTTTTCGTAGAGTAACATACAGCAGAAAAGAGCCACGAGTCGATTACCTGTAAAATAGCATTAGACCTTATTGTATTGAAGACCTCGGAGCCTCGACGCTTTTACAAGTTGAAAAGACCGCGAGTCGCCACGCGGTCTTTCTGAGTTGTATTGTCATACCTGGCGTTAGAGGCCAAATACAAAGTTTCAGTGACGTACGGTTTTATCCTGCAACGAATTACAAATTGCAGTCACAAAAAACTTGGTATTTAATCAAATATATTTGTTTGTCAGAATTTTCGTTTGCGTAGATAGATGCAGTTTTCTTTTGCAAATCTATTTATGTGAAAATCTCATCTTCGTCAAAAATGTGACATAAATGTGTTTTCAACTTGTGCAGCAGAACTCATTAAAGCTGTCAAAAGTAACCCGTAGTAACGGTCCACCACAAATCTTAGCTAGGTCAATAACAGTACTTAACAGCTGTTAACTATATATAAACTGCTCCTAGCGACAGTCAATTATACCCAAAAACAACCACAAAAACCTCAAAACTGCTATATTACTTCTTATAACAACCGAATTAGATTCACATAGATTTGATAGAATCGGAAACTTAACAAATCATATTAACTGTCAATAGTAACTTCAAGAAACGGCTAAGAACAAACTTCAGCAGTGGTAAATAGAAACATTTAAAAGCCTTAAAAAATCGTAGAAACGATAAACAACAACTCCTAGAATCAAAACAACGTTTTAATTGGTTGATTATTTTCAGCTGCTGCATTTGCCATTTCCAATGCTAACATATTTTGAATTCAAACTGCGCGTTATTTTTTTTCAGTAAACTTTTAAATTATTTTTACTGAATGCACTAAATATGACCTTATACGAGTAATCTTAGAAATTTTATATTCAAAAAAAGTTAGAATCCTTATTTCAACTTACAAACATCGTGCATCTTTTGCCTTACTAAATGTAGATGATATTAGTAACTTTTTCAAGAGAAGAGATTACCCCAATTTTCAATTAGGTACGTAAAGGTGAATTCGTTTTTAAATTAACTTTCTTATATATCTACCAATACTTTTCTATTAATATTGTCTCACAGGATTTTTAGATGGACCTCATTAACTCTCGCTTGCTGTCCAAAAGCTTTAGTGTCTAGAGTTTAAGTATGGATGAAAACGTTACGATATATTTTTTCTAATAAGATAGGCCTAGTCTAAATGTCCGGACAGTCCGTACGTTTACGGACGTTAATAACAAGGTCGATTCGAAACGTACGGGGGAAGTTGGAAAAGGGTAGGGGCGTGGCTTGTGTCTGGAAGTATAGACACTAACAATAATATATGCATTCCTCCACAGAAAAAATGTGATGTTTTGATTTTTTATACTGTCCTTTAGTTGAAAATGTCAGGCTTGAGTAAGCGACGCGTAACGGAGGAGAAAATGTAGAAATGTTGAGCGTCCTCTATCAACAATAGATCGAGGAGAATCCCTATGGGACTTTACCCCAAAGAAAACCTGCCAGGATAGTTCGAGACGGTACGGAAGGCATTGAATAAGACGCAGGGACGTTGACTGGTTGCATAAAATAGCTTATGCCTTATGCTCTGGGCGATTCGCACCTCCCTTTCTTTGTCTTTTTTTTACAACCCCTTCCTTCTTTTCTTCACTTCTTTCTTTCTTCCTTTATATCTTGCGATTCGCCATGTACAAGATCTTGCCCAGACCTCCGCACGTAGCTGGTGAGCTGAGAATTGGCACATTGACGACGAAGTGACGAATCGCATGTGAACGACGAATCCTTTCTCTAGAATCTTCGAGACAGGATTTAGATTCCGCTTTTGGCGAAGAGCCTGGTAATTTTATTTTTGGCGAAAGGACTCGATTCCTAGTGGATATTTAGGAGTTCTTCCTGCTTTAAAAGAGATTGCGAATTTGCGATCTTTAGAGAAAAGAGTTCTCTCGCAAGTCAGCACTTTTAACTTGTTTTACCTTACGAGCAAAATTTATTTTGCAACTGGAAATGCAACGCATTCAAAGTGCAAATTTCAAAGCTCTACAATAGTAAGAAATTTTCGGGGCAAAAGTGAAATTTGTATACACAGTGAAATATTAATTTTGATGCAGTGACAGTATTTATACGTTTATATGTAAATAGCGACGTTTCGTGGCCAAAATATAAATAAATCTTTTCGTTTTTTAATTAAGCCAAACAGGTTTGTCATCTAAAATATTACAGGACAAAGAGGGCGAGCTTTTTATAATTAAAATTTTGCTAGCTTGAAACTGAACTTGCGAGTTCTCTGAAATAAAACAAAACAAAAATATAAGCGGATCTACTGTCGTTTCCTGAAAAGTTACGAAACTTTAAATAGGGTCAACGCAGCCACTGTTTTACTCGTGATTGTGAAATAGTTTTTTCATTGCGAGAGGGCAATAGTACTTGGATGTAGACATCGAGCTTGTAAGCTCTCGGGGGTAATTCCGGATTGCAAACTGGCTTTAAGCCCCCAAGCTCCCAATAAAACGAGGAAAACCATTCTTACATACTCAGGTTTTTGGTGAAAATGGCTAGGGATTAACCCGATTGACTTTCGCGTCGCCGACTACGCTTTCAGCAATTGTAACGGTTATAATAACAAATCTTATCAACGTTCTGGTCAGTAAGTTCATTCTGCGGGGCTTGAAACTCGACTGGTATGGGGGTTCCCGTTTGCCTTTCTCGCAGCTTCCTTTTAACTGTTCTTTTATTGCAGGTAAATGCTTCCCAAATAGAATTATTCTGTCTTGAAATCTTTTATAATTTTTCTCTTACAATTTGAAAATAATAATTCAGTAAATTATATTCCAATTATATTAACTGAAGATTTTAAGGTACGGTATACGATAGTAAATATTTTACTCCGCTGTAGATCGTACGATTTATAACTCTGCAGCACAGTGGTCATGCTATCCAAATTAATTTTAAACATGAATTCATGAATATTTCGAAAACCATTTCATATTCATAAGTTTTTGGATTTCCCATTAGTAACTTCTTTGAGAGTCAAATTAACAAAGATTATGAATAGAAATAAATCAATTAACCCAAGTAGTCACTCGTGAAAATAGAAATTAGGTTTCTTGAAGATATGTTGTAAGTT
>CAKNWT010306550.1:0-25542 GCA_932066315.1 Andricus coriarius | reverse complement strand
ATTGTGGTGGGGACATTCTGAGGTAACATGTTTGAACTCATGAATATAATTCCGCAAGATTTCTGGCCAAATAGAAAGTTCACTGCCGAAAGTTAAACTGTAATTTCTTGTGCAGATTTGAAAACCTTTTTCATATTTTTACAGATCAAGCAGATAAAAATTAAATTGCTAAAATTCCGAGTAAACGGTAATGCTGCCACCATCAGCTTGTTAAGCAGGAGATAATAATTTTGAAAATTAAGATCCTGTGAAAGAGCTGTGAAAGAGCGGAGGTTCAAGCTGCCGAATTAATTCACTAATTTTTTTTATTTTGTGGGATCATGACTACCATCTTATTAATTCAAGATGTTACCTTTTTCTGCTACCCTATAACCCTGGATTGGCAATGCTGAAAAGGGTTTTGTTTTGACTAACTGACGCACTGCCTCTAGTTTAATTTTCATTTATTCAACTAAAAAAAAAAATGAAATAGATAACAGATTTTAAAATTCCGAAGGAATCAAGAGGACCAAGTAATTTCCCATTTAACTTACCCTAACTTATAGCTACTGCCACACTTTATTCGCCAGAGAGAAGGAAGGCGCGGGCAAGGATTCGATTTCTTGTTTTTGGGATAGGATGTAACTTTTCGGTTCACACCTTTCCCTGGACCGTCGCACGGCACTAGGCCCAATTCATCGTTTCTTTTCTGAGTGCACTGAGCTGATTTGCAGAATCGACACATCCTTCAGGGTAAGAAACGATCTCTTCTGGTTTTGAATTTAAATGGCTACACGTCTGTACGTCGTTATGTTACTTAAATTCGCGTTCTGTCTTCCGCCAACTAAAGATCAGAAAGTGTTTTGCGTCGGCTCGTCAATTAAATTTGTCAAATTAGGTCCGATGATGCCGTCATTCGATGCCGTCCCGGTTCATCCGAATTTAATAGAATCGTGGATCCCTTGGTGCCGTTTGAAGGGCGACGTCCGTTTATATATAGTCAAAAATAAGTGGTCGGGTCGGTGGTACCTCTTGAAAACGTCGTCCCTGTAGTAAAGAACTGCCCTGAGAATTTTATGTACGACCGACTCGAAGGTATGAATGCATAGGTGAGGTAGGGCATTTTTGCAAGCATTGCTAATTTTCATTGGATGGTCGTTGTCAAGCGACAATTTGGAAAGAAACCAATTTAGTTCATTTATTTCAGTAGTGTATAACTGTCCATTATGCTCAGTTAATAATTTTGAAAATATTTCGTAATAGTAACAAACTGTTAAAATTAGGCAACGAAGATTTAAATATTATTATTAAGGTTTAATTATTATAGGTCAGATCAGCTGTCAAATTAAATCGTACTGTAATATACTATATACAAACTACTATACATAATTTACCGCACGTTCTAGCCAACTGAGCTAATGAATTACTTGGATCTTGTTGACAAAATCTCAGCCAAGATTTTTTGCTGAACAGCCAGAGCTGATGGAGGAATATATTTTGTATTTGTTTATTTTTGCATTTCACACCATTTTCGATTATTACGATTTAAAAACGTTCGATTCGTATATTTAATGTTATTGTTAAATCAACAATACCAACAATATGTTTGATCAACAATAAAAGTTATTTCCGGGAATGATAATCACTTTTTCACTGTTTTTATATAAACTAGCTTTTATAAGTTAAGTGCATGTGATGTTGAAAATTCATGGAATTCAGCAGAACTTCTATCTCTCTAAAGCTGATTAACGTTTTAGATCGTAAGAGTTTTGTATATGAAACTTTCCGTTTTAATAGTGCTGTATTCAAGCTCTATTATCAAAATTCTCATAAGATTATTTTGTAAATTTTTAATTATGTCGTAAGTTAATTTAAAAATATTTAACTTTATGTTAGAACCTGCATCTAACATTCTTGTAAAAACTGATAAATATGTATTTAAATGTTAAAGGGAGTTAAAGAATTTGTTTAAAAGACACTCACATTTGGTACTTCTACCGAACAAAAATATATATACTTTTTGAACAAAAATAATTATATTCAAAATTTGTTTATTATTTCTTCCCTTCGTAAAATACATACATATATTTGACTGAGATTATGTAATAAGTAAATATTTTTATTCCATTTCATTTCAAAAATTAAAAAGTTTCAATATCTATAAAAGAAGTTTGTAGTAATATAAACGTATATTCTAATGCTTATTCACTAATTACAATATTTTTATACTACTTATGTCTACACAAACACTTTCACCTCCTGCACCGCCACTCCCTTTCACTTCCACTCCCCTTCCTTATCCCTCCCAGCTCCTTTCCTGAACACCCTAAACTTGGACTTTTCCGCAATCAGCTCTAACGTGCTCTTATCCAAGTATCCTCTCAACCTCTTCATCATCTCCTTTAAGGCCTCCTCACTTCTAGCTGGCAACACTATGACATCGGCATACGCTAGTGACCAAATTCTAACCCCTCCCAACCTGACTCCTCCTGCCACCCCAGCCTCTGACTTACTTTCCATATCCGCAATTAAAATCGCAAAGAGCATTGGGCTAAGCGGACACCCTGGCCTTAACCCCCTATCCATGCAGATCCCTCCGAAATCCCCTCCTCTCCTCTTACCTTATCTTTGGTCGCTTCATATATCTCCCTTACCCTCTCGATCAGGCCTTCCTCCACTTCCCTATCCTCCATCGCCTCTCACAACCTTCCCCTATCCACCGAATCCGGGAATATTCCTTTTCTTTCGACATCCTTCCGCAGCCTCTCCGCCACCATCATCGCGTCTTGTGTACGGACGTGAGCTTGGTGTTTACCGGATATGACGGGCAGCGAACGCGGCGGCCAAAGCCTAAAATCCCTGAGGGATAAAAATTTGCAATTTACATAAGATACCATGTGTGAATTGCTCAAAAATATAATAAATGCATTAATGATTGCTTCATTGTTGTCTTTTATATTTTGAGCCTAATTATGAAAAAACAATAATTGATTATCGAAAATGGCTTTATTGTTTTTCAAAGTATGCTCCCTAAAACTCAACATACTTTCGCATGCGCTTGAACCAATTTTCGAAACATTTTTTCCACTCCGATTGAGGCACCTCCGAAACATGCATTTTGAACGCATCAACCGCTTCTTCAGGCTTCGAAGAACGTTGACCTCGTAATTTATTTTTTAAGTATGGGAATAAAAAAAAGTCATTAGGTGCTCAGTTAGGGCTGTAGGCTGGATGACCCATCAATTCGACGCTTTCAGCCCTCAAAAAGTCCCTTGTTGCAGCGGATGTGTGAGAGCTCGCATTGTCGTGGTGGAGGATGATTCGTCTTCGGCGGCTGATTGCCCTCATTTCTTCAAAGATCTCCGGTAAACAAATGGTTGTATACCATTCCGAATTGACCGTCCGACGTTGCTCCAACGGCACAGTTCCTACGTGGCCGGTTTTTCCCAAAAACAGGCAACCATTTGCTTCGAAGTTCTTCGTGCGCGAACAACTTTTGTCGGATTTGGCTCATCTTGGAAGATCCACACAGTCGACTGCTGTTTAGTTTCAGGGTCATAAGCATAAATCCATGTTTCGTCACCGGTTACGATGTCATAGACATGCTTTGAATCACCGCGATCGAATTTTTTCAGCATTTGCTTTGACCAATCCACACGAGCCTTTTTTTGAGCGATTGTCACGTTATGTGGGATCCAACGGCAACAAATTTTTTTGACAGCCAAATGTTGATGTAAAATTGCTTGCACGCTGGTCCCACTAATGCCCAAGGGTGCCTGAATCTCACGATAAGTCACATGACGATCTTGCATTATTAGTTCACGCACAGAGTCAATTTTTTCTGGGAAAAAAACTGATTTTGGGCGACCTTCACGACTTTCGTCACTGAGCGAACTACGGCCACGATTAAATTCGTTGTACCAGCGTTTCACAGTGGCCAAGGATGGAGCTTCAATGCCAAAACTCGATGTGAGTTGATCGATGCACTCTTGTCTTGATAATACACGTCGAAAATCGTAAAAACTGAGCGCACGAAAATGTTCACGATTCAATTCCATTTTTCCGCTGAGACAATGTTTTCAAGTCACTGAAAACAATACAGGTTATGCTGAAGAATGTTATGGTTAAAAAGGTCAAGCTTTCAATTGGAATCGTCAGATGGCACCTGTAAACACTAGTATTGCCAAGGCCATTCAATCGATTTTCACCCTGAAACACTAAATAAGGGAAAAAGTTTAGAAATTATTCATCTGGTGAGGGTGCAGGAGTTTAAAGTGAATGGAATAAGCGAAATTCAGTGCAGTGTATAAATCGTATAAATATGCGAATATATTTAATATTAATTATCCCGTCAACACAATAATTTGTCCACATACCTTTTTCTAAAAACAAGAATATTGAAGTACTCTATGTGATATTTGTAATCCGATAGATCTACTGTCATAGACGGATAAATTCAAAACTCAACTCCGATCAAACCATTTAATAAACTCGAGCAAAACTTTTTTTCGCGTGAATCGAGATTTTGTCAGTTTCCCTACAGACACTCTCGTTATCTGTCAGTTGAACTCTTATTTTCAGTACAAATTTATTTATCTTCAATCGCTTGTAAACAAGTGGAATTCATCCCTAAGGAATTGCCACTTTTAGGCAACAGATGGCGCCAGGGTGTTTCCGTGGCCGTACCCAACACTTTATACGCCGTATTCATTAGCGTAATCCCTCTATAATTTTTCTGTCTATTCCTGTCTCCTTTCTTATACAGTGGCGCTATTAACCCTTCTCTCCACCCTCCTGGGAATCCCTACCCGCTCCATACTTTCTTCAGTACCTTCATCAGCCTCTCCCTAACATCTTGTTCACTAAACAGCCATGCTTTGTTCTGGACCCCATCCAGCCCTGCTGTTTTTGGCCTTCTTAACTTCCTTATATGTTTCTCTATCTCCTCGTCATTCAACCCCTGTATCTCTGTGGCCACTCCTCACTCCCTATCTTCTCGCTTATTCCCACTCTACGCTTTCTAAACCTATTTATTATCTTGCAGACATCCCCCTCTATCTTGACTTTTCCTAACACCTCTTCCATATCTTTCTACTTTTCCTGTTCTTCCTTCTTATATATCAATCTAAGCTCCTTCCTCATTTCTACGCACTCCTCACTTTTCGCTGTACCCACTTTCCACTTCTGGTACTTTCTCTTCCCCTCCTTTTCATATTTTTAAATTTCCTATTCCACCACGACTTCCCCGTTCCTTTCTTCCTTTTTTGAATACCTTCTTTTGCACGCAAATTTTCACTTTCTCTTTTAAATCCTCCCATATCTCTTCCACGGACTTCCTTTCACAGCGTAACTTCCCTAGCTGCTCCTTATGCCTCTCTATCGCCTCCCTCGTTCAGCTCACCCTCTCCCCCGGGGGCCCTTGGTCCCCCCCCTTGCCTTCCACCGCTCTCACCCCTTACCTACGTAACTTCCCCAGCTGCACCGCATACCTCTTTATCGCCTCCCTCGTTCAGCTCACCCTCTCCTCCGTCGAACCTTCTTCGCCCCTCGCCTTCCGCCGCTCTCACCCCTCATCCATAATCCTAATGGCTAATAGTCTGATTCTACACTCCCTTCTACTGCGAATCTTTCCGTCTCCTCCCACCCTTGCATATCCATGGCTACATAGTCTACGACCGATACCCCCACCTTACTTAAATATGTGTATTCTTCTTCTTCGTTTCCAGTTGCCATACCATTCGCCACCGCCCAGCCTCTATCCTCCATCCAGTCCCTTAGAATCTCCCCCTTCTTATTTATTATCTTATCCTTCGATTTCCTTTCGAAGCTTTCTTCATCCCTGGAAAGGCCCCTTTCCCTCCCCGTCTTCGCATTAGAGTCCCCACCCAGTACCACCATACCCTCGTCTCTTTCGCCCAGCAAGTCCTCCACCCTTTCTTTAATTCTTTCCATCCCGTCCTTATTGTACATTGTCACAAACTTATACCCTGCCCCTCCTATCTTTACTTCTCTCGTTTGTACTCCCTCCCCCTCTTCCCCTTCACGAACTACTACCCATAATCCTTCTCTAGCACCCGTTATAATTCCCCCACTAGCTCTTGCGTTCTTCTTCACTCTGACCGCCTCCTGGAGTCTCCCTCTATACCTCCTTAGTAGCTTTAGCTCTATTCTATTCCATTCCTTTCTTTCTACCCACCTCTCTACCATTCCCATAACGTCAAACTATCGGATATACTTCCAGAGCTCCTCATCCTTCATCTTTATCCCTGCTACTTTCCGGTACAGCACCTTCGCTACTCCTCCAACCTGCATTACCCCCACCCCCCTACTTCCTACGAAACAAATTCTTCTGCACTACATTCAACACCTCTTTCTCCTCTTCCTAAACCCACATTTTCTCGTCTATTATTATTTTCTGATATCCTACCTTCCCCGATCTCCCTTAACTCCTCTCTGTCCTCGTCCTGTCGTACAGCATTTTCTGCGCATCCCTTTCCTTTCTTGTTAAATCGTGGTGGATGAAAACTCCTTTATCCTTTATGCTATTCTTATTTCGCATTACCCCACACTTTTCTTCTCAGCTGTCCAGCTCTACAACAACCGCCACTTTCTTGTCCTTTCTTCCCTCCAACTTAAGTTTCCCTACCACCGCTCTTTAGCTTCAACCCCCTAATGACAGTATTATTTCTCCTGTCTGCCTTCTCTGTTCTCTCCATTCTCATCTCCATTGCCGCCCTCTTCTCCTTTTCATTCCTACGATCTCCTACTTTCTTTTCTATCGTATTCTCTACCCTCTCCCAAATACCTTAAATCTCGCCCCCCCCCCCCCCCCGCCAACTACTTTTTTCTCCGCCCTGCCCTCCACCTTTTCAAGCTTTTTCTCCGTCCTTTTCTTCCACCCCCTAATCTCCTCTTCCATCTGCTTCATTTTAACGTCTTTTTCTTGCCTAGCCTTTTCTAACCCTTCTACTCTCTCCCTCAGCTCTTTCCTCTCCTTTTCCCATTTCTCATCTCCAATTCTCAAGTCCTCCCTTATGCTTTCTATCGGCTCCTTAGTCCCCCTTACGTCCTCCCTCAGCCCCCTGATCTCGCCTAATAGCATCCCGAGAGCCTCCTTCTCCGACTTTCCCGCCATCTGGGAGGGGGGATGGGGTGACCTACGTATCCTCTTGCTTTTTTTAAACAGACTCCCTACCTCGCTTTTCTCCGGACTCTCTTGGCTGTCTCTCTTCCTCTTCAAGAGATCCTCCTCGTAATTTGCGCTTGACGCTCTCCCTTTTAGCTTCTCACTTCCTTCGTTCCCACCGTTCCGTTTTCTCCTTCTCCCCGACGTGCCGCTCGAAACCTGACCACGCACTGCTGGCCGTCGGGGCCGTGGAAAATTTCCTACCCGTCAAGTTCACTGCCAGTACTCTCACTGTCCACCTCCCGTTCAGCCGTCGGTAACCGGGACCTCTCCATGCAGTCCACTCCGCAACCGACAGATGTCACCGGAGAATAGTGCCGTCTATTGCCGACAAATTTTCCCTTTATTTCACTTTTTTTCCAATTCCTCACAGCCCTTGTATACACCCATTTCTCGTCGTTGAAATCCCCCAACACTGCGTGAACCACCCTTGACCCCTCGAAGGCCCTAGACTCATGATCACAAACTCCCCCGACTCCTTGCCAACCTAACCTCACTTTCTCTAAGTAGCTAAATCCCACCTCACACCTACGCTGAAAATTACTTTTCATCTCCCCAATCCACCCCACACAACCCTACTCACCTCCTGGGCTTCCACCCTCACACTCCACTCACAACTTTCACACAAATTCTGTAAATTCCTCTCTCCACCTTTCCGCCATGTCACATTGTTGCATAGCTGTTATTAATGTGTATCATGCACAGCTTACAAAACCACACAGTAACGCCGTTAAATTGCACTTACGAAACTCTGTAACATAATTATTATAGCCCATGCATGTATCAAAGTTGAGGAACAAATTTTATACGATTGATACATAACAAGTATGTCACGCTGTTACATCGCCGTTACTAATGCATATTATACGCAACTCACGGAACTACATCGTAACGCCATCAGGGTATATCTTGAAATATTTATGAAATCTTGGAAAACTTTGAAATTATTGTGAAGTTGTTTGAAATTGTCTGAAATTGTTTGAAATCCTCTCAACTGCTGGAAATTACCATTTTTCGTTACAATTTTAAAATTTGTATAAAACGTTACAAGTAATTACAAATTAAAAAAAAAATTACATCTTTCACATTATTATAATTTATTGTTGTTCTTGTATTTTATTGTAATATCTTGGAAATATTTTGAAATGTCTTTCAATTCTCTTGCTAAATCTTTGAACTCTTTGAAATTTTTTAGCAATACTTTTCGTTTTTTTTACAGTTTTTTACACTCTTTTGAAAAATAAAATAGAAAATTATTAAAATCATGATGCTCCAAACTACAAGTTTGTGATATAATTTGAACATTTTTATCAAATTTTACAAGTAATTGCAAATTTTTACAAAAAATGGCAATTTGCATTCAGATAATTTTGAAAAATGATACAAAAATATAAAAAATTTCAAAAGACTTCGCAATTATTTCCGTAGGATTTCACAAAAAGTTGGAATATTTCGAAGATTTGAAAAAAGTTCAGATTTCACAAAAACTTCAAAGATTTGAAAGATTTAAAAAGTTTTGCAGGACTTGAGAAAGGATGTCAAAGATTGCACAGATTTGATAAGTATTTCATGATATCCCTGATTAAGGGGGTAGTATAGTAAATTCGGTAAAAAATGCTATTTGTCATTTTTTTTTCAGAAATGTACAACATCTCAAGAATGTCATATCCAAATTTTAAGCAAATCGGAGCAAAACTAACGAAGATATGGAGGTTTGAAGGATAGTTGTTACCTGTCCGGCAGCAGGACGCAGTGTTGTTACCTAGCAGCTTCTGCGCTCTTTTGTGATCCCTAAATTGCTTTATTTGTCGGTGAGTCATTATACAGGTATAAAAAAAACAGTTACACATTCAGTCAGTACGAGCCTGGCATCGATGAATCTGTGTCAGTATAAAAAGATAAATTTTTTTATTTTTTCATGTGTAAAACTTTAAACGCGTCTTTCTCGAAACCACGTTTTCAAAGTCGGTGACAGTTGTAACTCAAAATCTACTGCATGGATCCTTTTAAAATTTGGTATACTATTTCTATACATAATTCGTAATGTAACCTAGCCAAGCTTTTTTTAAATATTGCTATTATTATTATTATTAATTTTACTATAACAAATTCGTTGATTTTTTAGCAAAAAACGCGTTTTGACTTCAAAGTGTTGAACAAAAAAAAGGCGCCTTCGGTGATTTGCTGCCAACGGCCTATTTATTAAGATTTTGCAGTGAAAATTAGTGATAATATGGTTCACATTTTCTATTATTATGAACCGATTAAAAAAATGAACCAACATTACCTGTATCGCTTGAAAAAATTCCCAAAAATGTGCCTTTTTTGCTTGAATAAACTACCTTATGATCAAAAAGTACCCGGAATTCTTCCATAAAACGAAAACGGTTCAATTATTCATCGATATTCATTTTATTCTTTTCGAAATAATTTCCATTGCAAGCAATACACATATTCCAACGCTTCCTCTAATCTTGAAAACAATTTTCATAGGCCGATTTTGCAATCGCCTTCAGCTCCTTCTGGGAATTCTCCTTTGTCGCCCCAATCGTCCCAAAATGCTTTCCGCCAAGTGGTAACTTGAGTCCTGGGAATAGAAAAAGTCACAAGGACCCATATCAAGTGAATGCGGAGCTTACGGAACGGTATGAACGTTGTTTCTGGTCAAATAGTCGCGTAGAAGATGAGATGTGTGAGCCGGTGCAGCTCACACTCTCGGCACAAGCCGCGCTTCAACTCGTCTCATGCCCAAATCATCGTGCATAACGCTCTGCATCGATCCGAAAGTGATACCAAGATCGGCTGTTATCTCCCCGATGCTCACACGACGATCATTGAACACAATTTTCTTAACTTTTTCGATGTTTTCGTCGGTCACAGGGGTGGATGGACGACCGAAACAAGGCAAGCTCTTTTTACCACTCGTACGCTTGCGTTTTCGACATTGTCGACTCCCCGTAGGCTATCGTTAACATTGTCAACGCTTCTGCACATGATATATTGTTAGAAACACAAAATTTCAGGGCAAACTCTTTGCTAAACTAAATTTGACATTGCAAAATTCGCAGAACACAACAAACAATGACTTGTTTACAAAGCTATCACTCACAAGCTCCCGACAGATGGCGCTCAAACAGATACTTGAGCGCCAGATGACAGAACTACCCCCCTAGAAAAAAAATGTTTTGACAATATCTCAAGCGCCGTTTATTTGAATGGGAAATTCCGGGTACTTTTTGATCATAAGTATACTCTTCCCTTAAAATGTATTTTTACAATAAAATACAAAAAATTATATTAACATGGAAATTTTAAGTTTTCTTATGAATTTGTCATTACTTGTAAAATTCTATAAAAATGTAAAAATTCTAAGTAATTACAAAAATAATTTAAAGATTACAAAGATTTCAAAGATTTGATGAGTTGCAAAATATTTCAGGGATTTTAAAAGATTGCATAAGAACAAATATATGAAAAAGATTTAATCCAACACATAGTTTCAAATATTTCAAAACATTTCAGATAATTTGAAAAGATTTCACAAACGTATCGAATACTTAAAAAAAGGCCACTTCGTAAATTTAGAAGCTTTGTAATTTTAGAATGTCAAATTTGGTAAAATTAGTAATTTGAAGATATATTTTTTTAAGGAAGTGATATATGTAGAAACTTTATACATTAGCAAGTCAGATCCGTAAGATACGAGCTCAATATTTCTTTACTCAAAAAGAGTTCAATTTTCTTCTTTTATCTGCTTTTATTGCAAGTTTGATATCCAATGTGAAAACTACCTGAATGACAGATAAAGCGCCAAAAATTGTGGCACACAAAATTATCTGGCGTGGTCGTTACTTTTCATTCCGTAGCCTATTTGTACGCGGTTTACTGTAGCGATCGGGAGTATCTCTGAGTATTTCTCCGTTTCAGGAAATTAATATACCAATCGAAATATAAGTTTCCCCAGCATGAGAGGGAATTGCTGGAGATTTTATTAACCCCAGGACAATATACTACTCCAAAGATTAGGTCAGTTTCCTTTATTTTATTCTAAGAGTTACTTGTTAAATTATATATGGGACCAGTGTTGTACAGATCAGAAGTAAATTCAATGTCCGATTAACCAAAACCCTTCTGACAAGATGGAAATTTTAAAATGAGACAATCAATAACATTTTCTGTAAAACAAGAAACGCCTTTCAATACATTGGAATTCGAGCCAAGGACCTTTAAAAAATTAGGTCTTTTTGGTTATTCAATATATAAATGCCAAATTTCTCATAATGGCTCTTTTAGACGAAAAAGGTGTTAATCTCAAGTCAGTGCAGATGCGTAGGATGAAAAACAGTATGCAGAATTGCTTCAAACGAAAGGCGGAGAGAAAACTCGGCTACGAAGTACTATGGGTTTATTTGTCTTTTGACGCGTCTGGAAGACGGGAAAAATAGTAGGTCATAAGAGGTTAAACAACAGGTCCACAACAGGACCATGCGGTCAGAATGACATTTTTTGGGAATCAAAACATTAAAAATTTGACTACAGGAATTTAAAAAAAATACTGGGCGGTATATACTTGATGGAAATAAAATATATTATATTATTTTATTTAATACTTACGAGAAAAATAGCCACCCATGCGAGGCCAATATTATCGAAAGATATTGTGCCTTGAAAAGGATTGTTTCCTTGTCCTTTGCACTCCGTATAATAATAGTTCCAGTTTACACATGTACTGCTATTTATGAACGTCATATTGTTATTTATTACAGATGTGTGATTGCATATTGTATCGCCTGTAAACAAAAATTATTATAGCAAGTCACAGCACCCTGAAAACGATGAAAGTCAGATATCAATTTTTTTTTAATGGAGGAACTGGACTGAAGTGCTCTTAGCTCTACCTCCTATTGTCATAATTTTTTCTTGAGGGGACTTGCTTCTTGTAAGTTTTGAGTGGGCTCAGGCTAGGCCCCTTAGAAGGTGTATTTGCGGGTTCGTATACAGTGTGCCCGCTCCAAATAGTGATTTTCCCGCGTTTTCAACCGCAAAGTGCCCCGAAGTTCGTAGTGATTGCTGGTAGCAATATGGCATTAATGTACAAGCTTGTGCCTACACAAAATATCTGGTTGCAATATAAATACCTCAACGTTAGGATCAACTTAGCTGCAGAAACGATTGAGAAATCAAAACTTTTGAATATTATATTTAATATGTTATATATATATAATATATTTAATAATTTCCCTGGCTGATAAGATGACTCTAATTCGTCAGTGCCTATATGAATTTGAACAAAGGTTTGCTTGGAAAAATAATCCGCGTCTTTTTGGTGTTCCTGAACAATATTCTCCCTTTAGATTTGAAAACACCGACTTTTCAATTTTAAAATTTAGAATTTAGATTTGAGACCGGGGACATGAAAATTCCATAAATACCGATATTTAGTGAAATCAGTTATATCCTCTGGCGGACCGGCCGAACACAAGCATTGCGCCACAGCGTAATGCTAAAGTAATGCTAAGGTAATATGACATTATAATTAATAAAAGAAACAAAATAACCATGTGAACTGTTGCAATTATGATAATACGTTAAAATTTACTTTAAATGGTCATGCCGTAATTGCAAGAAGTTTCTTTTTCAGCGTTAAAAAATGAAAAAATAATGTAGCTGTCATTGCAGTCTACTAACGGGGGCTTCAGACGGGTTGCCAAGCATGCAGGGGCCCGACTTCAATGGCAGCCACTTTATTTTTTTATTTTTTAACGCTGAAAAAGCAACTTGTTGCAATCACGGCATGACCATTCAACATAAATTTTAACGTATTATTATAGATTTAACAGTTTACATATTTGTTTTGCTTCTTTCATTAATAATGATGCCATATTACTTTAGCATTACTTTAGTATTACTTTAGTATTACGCTGTAGCGTAATCCATGCGTTCGGCCGGTTCGCCAGGGTCCTTACAATTTTGTTCCTCTATATTGGATCCTCCATCTTGAATTTTGACATTTTTACTTTGGATTCGAAATCAGCACCCCGAAAAAACCCTGGAAAGTAATTTTCACTCATATCGGATCGGTTTTCCAAATTTTGTCCACCATATTTGATCCGCAATTTTCAATTTTTACATTTTACTTTGAATTACAATTCAGCGACACTAAAAACCCTTAAATACGACAAATAGTCAAATTCACTTAAGTGGAAATCATTCATGCCATGAAGGTTTAAAACAGAAGATTCAATTGCATTTTTCTCGGAAGCAGAAGTACTTGGTCAATTTAAAGCCCAAATTGGGATTCGGGTTGACAAAATCTATTGAAAAATATGTGTAACATATTAAATATAATATCTAAGCGCGCGTGGTATTCAATATTACAAACTTTGGTCAAAAAATGTCAAATTTAACCTAAATTTTCAAAGTCAAAAATATTTGTTTGAAGCTTCGCCATATTTTTGCTTTATTCTGCAGTTTTTCATCTGTAAATCCCAAGTACATTTATGATTAAGGGACATTTCTATCAAAAGTTTTACGATTTTGTCCACGCTCAAGGGGTTGCAGCCCGGTCAAACAAATTTTGCTTGAAATTGAAGAAAATAGGTATTTAAGTTCAAATGGGGGCATACAGTTTCAATTTGGGAAGTAGAGCTGTGCCGATTAATGCAGATACCTACACCAGTAGCGCCACCTATTGACAGAAATATTAACTAACAAATTTACCGACATCCATATATTACTGACCGAGTTATGAAATCACACATTTGACTTCGAGTTATGAAGTCACATACTTATGGATGTGGCGTAGACTCTTAAGATACTTATGGATGCGCAGTAGACTTGTAAGGTACATTCAGATGCGATCTACATTTCAGTGGTACACAGGGCTGCGCAGTAGACTTCTATGATAATTATGGATGCGAAGTAGACTTCTACGATACTTGTAGATGCACAGTAGACTTAAACAATACTTGCCACGTTTAATTTAATAATAAGCATTTTTTCATAAGCACTCCTTAGAACACGTCAGTCACGGTACATGCGCAGTAGACTTTTACGATACTTGAAGATGCGCAGTACACGCCTACGATACTTATTGATACACAGTATACTGATAAGGCACATACGGGTGTTCACTGAGAGAAATATTTTGGATTTTGAATTCAATTCAATGACGTGTGTAAAAGTCCAGCGCTGAGAAGAAAGATAGAGAGAAACATATTGATTTTTGAATTCAATCTATCGATGTCTCAAAAATCTAACGATGTTAGAGACGAAATTCTTTTGCGAAAGAAAGAAAAGAGAAAAGCTTTTGAATAATTTATTATTCACAAACTTCCCGCTGGATTTTCACGCAGTGGGGGAAATTTTGATTAGAGATCCATCTACAGCGATTCAGGAACCAATGGCCTACTTGCCTGCTTACCTACTGCCTGTTTTTCCGACATTCATTATTTTCATTCGATTATTTTCGATTTATATATATTTTATATATATATATATATTTATTTATACATATTCGATATTATATTCGATATTTTCATTGGATTATCATTATTTAAAAGAAGTACATTGATGAATAAAAAGTTCAATCCTTTAGTGGTTCCACTACAGAGACTAATGAACGTAACTAAAGATTCCACCAAAGAGGATGTTAATAAAGTGTTGCCTGATGATGATGATGATGATGATGATGATGATGATGTCGGGATGTTGATATTCACTACAATGATCTTAATACATATAAATATATACAAAGATCTTCATTCGATCATTATAGTGATGCTACTAACCACCGACTAAAAAACCACCACCCTTTCTTCTTGGCAGATGTCCCCCCCGGAAAACGCTTTCGCATTACTTCAGGGTGTGCCGTTCTTTGGCCGTGCCTCGACCTTCATCTTTTTGTGCCAGCTTGGTTTTCTCCTATTGTACTGGGAAACTTGGTGGACCTGCCTAGCTACGCTGCTTTTGCAGACCGCAGCTTTGTGCCCCTCTTTGCCGCATCGCCAGCATCCTCTTGTACGGTCAGGACCCTTACAAACCGCTGCCATGTGGCCAAAGTCTAGACAGCGGTAACAGCGTATGACCTCCATTTTCTTGTGTAAGCGACAGGACACCCACCCCACTTTGAGATGTCCTGCGCTTACCAAACTCGCCGCCATTTCTTCGGTCAGTTCCACAAAAGCCTTCAGAGTTCCTCTGAAGGCCCTCTTTGTGAGACTGACCCTAATCTCGCCTGCTAGCTGCTCGCCAAAATGTCTTTTGACCGTTTGGATCGCAGCGGAAAGCTTAGATCTGCGATCCGCTGCGGGCCCTACTTCTACAAGGACCTCTCCTCTCCTGGTTTCCCTGACACCGCTGATTGTTACACCAAGGGAGTCAGGTCTGACCTTTCGCTTGAGGTCCTTGAGAACCTCTGCATAGCTCGAGCCCTCAGCCGGTTTGATCAAAACCGCTTCAGGTCGAGCTCGTCTCTTTCTCTCCTTCTTGTTAGAACATTGGGTTGCCTGTGAGGGCATCCCCTTCTCGTCCTTTTTGGGCGTCGAGGTCGTCGGCGCTGTAGCGCCACGTATTCTTGGCCTTTTCCTTCTCGGCTTGGAAGGACTCTTCTCGACTGGACTCAGAGTGGCCTCCCTCTCACGCTTCCTAACACGGGAAGTGGGAGCTGCCACGGGTTCTTCTGTCTGAGTCCAGCTTTCGTCCGTCTTCTTCGTGACCTTCTTCTTTCGCGTCATGGCCCTCGTTCTGGCAGTTCGTACAACATTTTTGATCAAATCTCTATGAAGCCCTTCGGTCGTCATAGAGTGATCGCGTAGTTGGTCTACGTGTCGCTCCGCTCGTTCCAGCCCGTCCCTTATTGGCAGCCACATATTCCTCTTGGAGCTGCTGAATTTCGCCATTTCCTTTATGGAGCCTCGTAACTCTTCAAAGAGACTATACGCCTCTGAGAGTTTGTCATCCATAACTGCGATCTCCATCTTATTGACGGACACTTCCACCTCCTCTGTCACGTCCAAAGGAACACCCAACTCCTCACAAACACTCCTCTCCAAGTATGTTTGGCCCTCCCCAAAATCCTCGGGGCCAGCGCCGGCCACCAGGGCTTGAACCTGATCGGAACCGACGGAGAGATTGCTACTCTCTTGGGGTACATCGTTGTCAACATACTTCCTCATGTTTGGTTTGAATTCGGGGTTCCTTCCCCTAGCTGGTTTTTGTCCGTCCCGGGGAACAGACATTAGGTAGGCAATCACGCCATTCGTTCTTGAAGCGGTGGAGAGGGATCTCTACTAAAGACTTCCTCGACCCCTTGAATGTGGAGCAGAGAGGGATCTCTATTTAGGAGTTCTCTTACCCCGTGGAAGTGTGAGGCGTACGACTCACTCAGATGATTTTACATTTTCGTGTTTGAGAGAATGGAAGAAGCGGTTAAGACAAGAAGGCTCTATTTTCATTACATCAGGGGACCGCACAATCATATTGAACTCAAATCTATGGAGTATCTGTCAATACCTTTACAAATTTTCTGTGCTGCAAGAAGTTTTGTACATAATAAATTATTCAAAAGGTAAAAAACTACGTATATATTTAACTGAATGTGCTTAAATTAATTTAATACATTTTATTATTATTTACATTTAATTTATGGATAGTTGTATTCAAATTTCAATCGCTTTCCGCATTGCTCAGAATATATGTGAGGCGAAATTCAACTTCCTTTGGGAAAAGTATTTCGTTCCTACCAGCGTTGGATTTTTGAGACGTTGATGGGCTGAATTAAAAAATTTAAAATGTTGGTCACTTCTGTTCTTCTGAGTGCCGGACATTTACAAACGTCGTTAAGTTGAATGAAAAACCCAAAACATTGTTTACAGTGCGCACCCGTATGCATTTTATGAGTCTTCTGAGCATCCAGAAGTAACATATAAGTCTCCTACTATCGTAAAAAAATGGTTAGAACCACAATGTATATATCGTTCAATTCAGCAGACTTTAAGCTTTTACGTGTACCTAGCTGGAATTTTCATCAAGAACTACTCTGTCTCCCGGTTGGTTGTTTCAGGAAAGTCCAGCGTTGGCTCTAAAAGGGTTAAAGAGCGCTGGAGAGGCTCAGGCAATGCTCGGGGCCGAGGCATAGGGACAGGACGCGGAAGAGAAAGAATATCCTGTTCGCGAAATAAATAAGGACTCCCTTCTCCCCGCCTTCATCTCAACGAGCACCCCGGCCATTTATTGATCCGCACACCAGGCTTTCCGCAATAAAAGCAAAACACCCCTCTCGGCACCAGTCACTCTCTAAAACCGTGCCTCTGATGATAGCAAATCATCTATCTCTTTGGCTCCAGGGGGAGCGAAATTCTCCGTATGGCTTCCCTCTTCAACCGGAGCAGGGGAGCCTGGATGTTGGAGCGGACTCTTCGTAATTGAGGGTGGCCATGATAGCCCCGGCGCTTCTGGAGATCTTCAACCGTCCAGATCAGGACTTTGGGACCTATTTTCTTATCTCCCAGCTGTAAAAAGGGGGTTTCGTTAACTTAGTTACGCTCTATCGACCTGTTTATTTCAAGGATAAATTTTAGCGATGTAACCTATAGCCGACGACAAAATATGAGTTCTACGCCAAACAATATCACCTACTCGGTAACAAATGTCGCTTCCACGGCGATTAAAGTACTTCACCTGACGGGTTAGATGCTGCGTCCAAGTAATGTGTGATTAGTTCTCTGAGAGCCGGTAATCCTTTGATTCTACAATCCCAATCCTCTAGAGCTAACGGTACTATATCGAGGGCTCCCTCTTCCTGTCTTCTTAACGATTGAGTCAGTCTAGGGTCTCTACCAAAGTTCAAAATCGCATGATGCGTTAAGGTAGTCGAGTGCCTAATTCTTAATTCCGACTACGGCCTTTAAAATTAATTTTTTCACAAACTCTGTGCCATTATGGACGAATTATTATTATTTAGGGGTTCCCCATCTAAAACTAACAGTTTCCTCAAACGATTTCTGAACGTTAGCGGCATTGTCCTTCCTAATAGGAGTAACTTCGATCCATTTACTAAACATCTCTTGAAAAAGAAACTGGTAACCAGATAGACTAGACAGGAACGGTGCCGTCAGGTTTTCCGCTACAACCGACCAAGACTGCTGGAGTACCCGTTTACCTACCTTCATTTACCGAAAAGTTTTACATGCTCGGACGTACTTTTTAACGTCCTTGACATTTTCAATCAGGAAATCAATATGGCATTTCCTGGACTAATTCCGTCCCGCGGGCCTACCAAAGATTGTTGGTCTCGCCAATAGCACCTTTCATCTTAGAATCCGGCTCAAACATGAGCGACAGCGCCTCTAGTACATGCTGAATGGCACCTTTTTTATGCTTACTCTCAAAATCATACAGTGAAAAATTAAGGAACCATTTATGTTATCTCCCAGTAGGATCCCTCAAGTGATAGAGCTATCGGAGACTACTATGAACAGTAATCACTACAAAGTAATAACGCTCTAAATACGGTGTGACTTTGCATAGATCGAGTAGCAAAGGCAATTACGTGTTCCACGCCATCTTAAATTGGCGCGAGAACGCTTCTCAAGCCCGTACTACTTGCGTCATTCGTAAACAGATCGGCAAACTTAAATCTAGTCTAGATAACGTGAGAGCGAAAATTAGGGCGGATTTTAATTTCTGTAAGGCCTTAACCTGGTTTTTCTCCTACTCGAACCTTCGATGTTTCTTTGACAATTGTAAAAGAAAGTGGTTCTGCTTTTAGGGCGAAGTACTTCATAACTCGCCTATACCACGACATCATACGCAAAAATCGTCCAGGTATTCGCAAAGTAGTAGAAGCTGGATAAGATGATACTGACTCGATTTTCTCGGGTTCATGGTGCATTCCTGTTTTATCCACTTAATATCCAAGGTATCGTGCCTAACTACAACAAAATTCGCTTTTTTCGGCATTAACAGTAATTTCGGTACTGATAATTACATCTAAGACTTTTGCTTACCAATGAACATGTTCAAACAAGGTATCGCTCTCACTACAATTATGTCATCTATATACGCAATTGCATAGGGCGGACAATCTGGCGTTATCAGTTGATCCAGCAATCGCTGGATCGCTTGGGGGAGGGTGTTGATGTCCCTCTTATTTATACCTGAGGACGCTTCAGCGTAGCCAGGCTTTATTTCAGGGATAAATAATGTAACGTCTGTTTCATATTCAGAGTAATTAGGTTTGGATTTATTGCCCTATAAAGTACAAAGCTAACTTACCTCTAAGTGTGAGTGTGACGGTGAGCGTGTCGAAAAATGTGTTTGTGTGTGTGTGTGTGTGTGTGTGTGCCGTTGACAGTTTTAAGTGTAAGTGTGTTGTATCCCCGTCTACATAGCCTCTGGTGTACGTGTGAAGTGTGCGATTCCTAATGTAGAGAAGAAAGCAAAGGTTGGTTGCGGTGCGTGAGTGAGCACAATCGTATTCAGGCGCTACCACTTGCCTAGCAAATCGTGGCCGTAGCTACTCCAGGCGGTCACGATTCGCCTCAGCCTGTAAGCATTGTGCGAATTTCCCAGGAGTTCGTCGGCTGTTGGTCCCGGACGCTCTACCATAGTAGCTCCAGGTGGTAGAGAGACCAGTTAGTTCATCGAGAGCAGGTACCCCGGTGTAGCCGGCTCGCCGCTCCCGGCGAACTGTGTCTTCTTCCGCAGCCGCGATTTCTGTTAATGTCTCGTGGTTAATGGATTGGCGGGACGCGCAGTCCATTCTCGCGAAAAGGGGGGTAGTCGGCTCTCGCCTCGTGACGCGTCGATCGATTACGCGTGTGTTCATTCTATAGATGTGTGTGTGTGTGTGCAATGAGCGAAGGTACTACTCGCTACAAGCCCTTTACCTAGTACTATAAAAGCAGTGAAATCCTCACACTCATCAGAGAAAGAAATATAATGAAATGCCTGACTATGATCAATCTTGAAAATATATCGCGCAGACGAAAGCTTGTATAAAATTGTGCTCCTATTTCTTACGGAGTACGCGTCTTTCTTGGCAATCTCATTTAATTTACTAAAGTCGATAAAAAGACTGTAATTTCCACCCGACTTTCTACTCATTTCCACTGGGTTGCACCATTCGCTCTTACTAGGATTTCTAATTCCTTAAACTTGATTGGCATAGGAGAAATTTTCCTTTGAAGAGAATTGTCTAAATATTTTGCCTCCGAAGTCTTTGATTTCTTAAATCCGCCACAGGCTTGCACAACTTAATTCGACCGAGAAGTGTCAGAAAATTTTACACGCTTATCCGATATTTCGTTCATCAGAGCGGCTTCAGAGCCGATTTCCCGTTCCTGATATGGTCGCGCAATACCTTTACCGTTTCACGATCGAAGGCTGGCCCAAAATGAATCATTAAATATTTTTTCGAACCTAAAAAGGTAAGGCGTAATGTGGCTTGTCCGGCTGTTTCCTCGATCATTCCGTTACGGCAAATAATACCCTGGCTTAGTGGATCCGCTAATTTCTTAAGCAAACTCAAAAATCTTTTGGAGGCCGGCTTTTCTATATAGGTACAGCACGAGTCTGGATCATAAAGTCCGTGCAGTAAATGACCATCAAAAATAACTGAAAAAACAGGCGGCTTTAATCAAGTACGGTATTTACATGTTATAATAGAATCTAAGGGCCCTAGCAACAAAAGAGGGAAGTGATCGGACACTGGAGTCACTCACCGCTATTGGTAACTCCAAAAACAGCCCAATAGAGGATAGCTGGAATTAGCTAGTATCTTTTATTCCTGAGGAAAGCCTGTATAAACAAAAAAAATAAAAATAAGGCGGGTGAACGTCAAAAGGGTATGGTAGAGAAGGAATCTGTGTATCAGCAAGACCTACTACAGCACAAGCGTTACTTGGAGTGCTGGTTAGATTATTATTAGTAAGGACAATATTTGCTCAGTCGTCACGTTTTCTATCGCTTTGTCCGAGGTCACAGGTTAGTGATGGGACATCGAATCAAAAGTGTCGATATTTAAAAAATCGATATATCGAAAACAGAAACATCGATGTTTAAATGAAAAATCGATGAACAGTACAAAAACATCGATGTTGTTCGAAAAAACATCGATGTTGGAAGATTTTTCCTCTTTTTAAATAAATCACTACATATTGATGCAGGTTTTTCCCTTTTTAAATAAATTACTACATTTACGGCCATATAAAAGCTTATTTTAATATTATAACACAGTACAAATACTGTCGAACACATAAAACATACAATATAGTAGTTTTAGAACACAAACCCAAATTAAATCAATTTTAAACATAGCTTCAATTTTTAAATGTCCCCATTCAACTTCGATTAAGCCTTTCGTCACATCTGAAACATAATTAAACGAAAATAAAGATTACAGTTTAATTATTTGAGAATTTTGATTGAGTTTGGCTTTAGATTCCAATAAAATAATTTCAAAATAACATAATATAAAACCTGACCATAAATAACTTTTTATGTATGCTTTGTTTTTTGTCGGTAGAATTATATTAAGAAAGTGCAGGCCTTTTCCGGGGTTTTGATGTTTATTTGCAAGATCGTTAACATGATTCCGCTCGGGTCCCAGTCAAAACATGTTGAAAATCCTGTAAATAAATATAAAAAATCGGAAAAGCCCTAATCTTTCTTGACATAATAAGTTTTTATTTTATTAGACACTTTTGCTCACCTCGTAATTGTGCTATTGATTTTTGACATTTATAGAAAACTTATTATTTTTTATGCGGACCTGAAACATAATTAATAAAATAAAAATTATTATAAATAATTATATGTGAATTGCAGAGATAAAATACTTTTATTTTTAATAGAATTATTGCTCACCTTAAAATTGTGCTACTGATTTCTGAACTTTGTAGCAAACAATTATCCAGTTTGTAATTTTTATCAACTTCGCTTGTGCACGCTCCATTTATCTTGCTGTAAACACAAAACAAAATATAAGATACGAAACTAATTTGAACAAAGAAATCACAATCCAAATGAAAAAACATGCAATGTAAATTAAAAATTTAGAAACAAGTCACAATCTACAATGAAATCGAAGTCGAGAATTTATGATAAAATACAGCAAAATATATTACGGTGCATTCAAACAAAATCCTTCGCCATCAAAATTTGTCTTCATGAGTCTTCAAATGAAGATGGATGAAATCAAGAAACGGATGTTATAAGAATAAAAATGCATGAATTTCAAACCACCTAATAAACCGTTAGGCTCAAAGTACCACCATGCGCCTTTCATATAGCGCTGAAAAGTATTACCGCCACAAAGTTTTGGCAAGTGAGCTCAGAAACAGTTGCTTATGCAGATTACGTCCTGATAATCTATTGCGCCTGGCTTTCATGCTTTCTCCAGCCTTCGAGAAGAGTCGTTCACTTGGTACAGAGGTCGCCATAATAGACAAATACTTCAAGGCTATTTTAGCCAATTCAGGATATACAGGGATCATGTCTGTCCACCATTTAATCGGATCTTCCTTTAGATCAGCAGTTGGTGTTCTTAGAAACAGACTGAGTTCATCCACCTTCTCCTCATATGATTGCATGCTTCTTCTTTTTTGCGCGTCCATTTGAACTAAGACCTCGTGTCTCCTCCACCAAGTCGATTTTGATTGTTCACCTGCAATAAAAAAGTGGAAATTGTTAGATGCTAAAATAGAAATTTTTAACAGCATGGGAATTTAGGTAGTTTTATTCAATTCTAAAGTGACACGTAAATTCTAGAAATATGGTTAAAATTAATATATGTAAGGATGTACACTACTTATCTCAATTTGAAAAATGGGCATTTTTTAACTTGAGATAGCTAGTGTACATCCTTAAAGTCAGAATTACTGAATTCCAATATTTTGAATATACAAAGTGAACTTTTAAATGGAATACTGCTACATAGGTTCAGAGTGCTTACCTGGAACATTTTCAGTAGGTTCTTGCACTTCAGAAGACTCAGGGAATGGTTGAGGTTGTTGTAGCAATGTGTTTTTCACAAAGTTGATAACTTGTGAACAATCAATTGAGCTCTTAAAGTCGATTTTCTTAAATCTCGGGTCCAGAAGAGTTGCAATGGCGAACATTTGCACCTTTTCTACCTGACCAAATCTTTTACTTATTTCGGCCAGCATAACAATTTTCAGTTGCTTTCCCATTGCAGTGCTTGGTTCCAATGTCTGCAGCTGCTCAGTCAAACCGTTAATCATAGGAATCACCTTGCTCAAAGTGACGTTTTTTTCTGCCGACCATTCGCGCGTGATTTCCTCTAAAGGCTTCAAAACTGCAGCAACATCGTTCAATTGGTCCATTTCTTGAGGGGAAACCATCGGAGGTGCTGAAGCGTGTTGAAAAATAATGACGTGGACGATGTTACATAGAATAATGAATCTTATCAACATGTAGTATGTTGAGTTCCACCTTGTATCTACGTCCTGTTTAAGTTTTAGATCAGAAGCAGCTCTTAATTCATCGCTTGCTTTGTTAGATTTTTTGAACCATGTAATAATGGATTTGACTTTTTGTATTAAACTAGGCAATCCCTCTACAGACTTAACGGAATCTGTAGCAACTAGGTTGATTTTGTGTGCACAGCATCCCAAATGTTTTCTTTTAACCACGAAATCTTCAACTGCTTTTACAATATTAGACGCGTTGTCCGTCACAATCGCAGTAATATTATCGGGGTCGATTCCCCATTCTGTGCACACTCCTCTCAATTTTTGTTCTAGGTTAGCAGATGTGTGAGAAAGCGCAAACTCATAAACTCATATTGCAACGCTCACTATCTCCGACCCTACTATGTAGTGTGCCGTAATCCCTAAAAAACTCCGTGCATTCAACGTGTCAGTCCAAAGATCGGTGGTTAGAGTTATATCCTTGACAGTTTTTAAAATTTCCTTATAATTATTAGAAATTTTTTCGTACTTATCATCGGTTGATTGTCTTTACAAATCATAAGGAGGATCTTGTCAGTCAGCTTTTTATGCTTCAATCCCCCTTCTTGAAATGATTTTATATTTTTAAAAACGTCATCTATACTTTCTTTACTTTGTGAGTCTCTGATACTTGGTGAGCTGCTGGCATGGAAATTGTTAATTCTGGCAGAAGTTCCAGAAGTTGAGTCTTTAACGGAAGTGGAATTTTTACGAAAAATTGGATTGTGCGTGGAAATAACATCAGGTGTGGAACTGCAACCAGGGGTTCGGTCCCGTGTTGAAGTAAAATCAGGAGTGGAACTGCATCCAGGAGTTGAGTCCAGCGTTGAAGTAAAACCAGGAGTGGAACTGCATCCAGGAGTTGGGTCCAGCGTTGAAGTAAAGTCAGGAGTGGATCTTCTTCTAGAATGTGAATTCTCACCGGTGGGATTTTGCTTTAATTTTTTTGAACTAAGATTTAAAGAGCTTTGTGAGTAGCTTCGTTTTTGAATTTTATCCTCTGTGACGTGTATCGACACATAATGTCCTTTCAAGTTTGAAGTATTTCCTGATGTCACTATAACCTTGTCACAGTATAGGCACGCGGCAGAAGTTTTATCAATTTTTTTGAAATGTTTCCAATAGGGAGATGGCTTGCGAGATGACATCATTAATTTGAAATCAGACAATCTGTAAATTGAATTATATGTTCGGAAATTGCAAGTGAGTCAGATTTTCGAACAGATATTATAAAGCTCGAAAGCTGTTACATTTTACTAAATCTTATTTATTTGGAATTAAACAACATGAGCGGAAAATCTGAATATCAAATTCTAACTTTTAAAATCAACGTGTTTGCTGTTATGTTGAATTATTTACAATTTACATTTTGTTTTTTTTTCAAATTTAACTTTCAAAATAATTATTTCTAACAGCAAAAAATTCTAATTGTAATTTGTAATATTTCTAGCATTTTAGTGTAACGTGAATAGTGATGGGTAGTTACCGTCATGACCAAGTTTTTCCGGGCATGAACGGACAAGCGTAGACAAACTCGGTCATTATTTAATTTCTTGCACATGGAACATTTTCAGACAAGTGAAATCGACCGTAGAAATAATTCCAATCTTACATTTTGTTAATAATTGTATTTCAGCACCGAGAAATTTATTGGTTCTCTTCAGTTTGAAAAAATGTAATTATAATTATTAAAAATGATCAATCTCAACAATAAATTAAGATTTAACTCAAAAATTAATATTTTTTAAGAATGAATAAACTTGTCAGTTAATTAAGAGAAATTATTTATCAAATAATTATCCGAAGTTAATTACGGAAGAAGAATGTAACATTTTCTAAAGAAATGAAATGTTTAATTTTCAATCAATCATATTCAAGTATCTATTTTACATGCAATTATCAGTT
>CAKNWT010306546.1:0-24255 GCA_932066315.1 Andricus coriarius | reverse complement strand
TTGGTCACTTTTGCAGGAATAGGCTTATTTTTTCGTGGAGTAAGCTACACTGAAAAAAATGGTTATTAGTTGTGACAAGAAGCTCTTTATTAGTAGAGATGGTATTAGCTGCGACAACCACTTCGATGGTAAAAGTAACTAACCAGTTTAGTGCTGCAACAAGTCGCCGTTAGTAATCCTACGTAGGTTATATTAGTAACGATAGTAATTCTAGTCACAACAAATAAAGTAGTCACATTTACTACCAATTTATTTTCCAAGAAATAAAAGTAGTAAACGTTACAGGTTTTCCTCCTAGGCGAAATTGGCAGAACTGAAACCTGGACAGTGCTGCCAACATACGCACCGAAATATTGCGTCATGTTCTCGATCGTCACTATTTTCATCTTAACCTTTTTGTGTATTGTGCAGTAGTGAATATCGTGAAAACTACCGCATCGATCTAAATTTTATAATAGTCTTACTGCACTTTTAAATATTCATATTATAGTAGTTTTTCATTAACATCCAAATGGTTATGTGTATTTTGACATGACGTCTTATCAGGACCTGGTCTCTATAGGAAGTCGCGGGGACGCTCGTTTGTCCACTTATTAGAAATTATAGTGAAATCTACTATAATTTCAATATTAAGAAGTACTAACTTCGCAATGGCGTACGAGCCATTAATTTTAATGGTAAAATTTTCTAATTTTGTTAGTGAGTTCTACTAATTTAAATAGAGAAACTCACTAATTTTAATAGTAAGGACTACTATTTTAAATAGTAAAACTTACTAATTGTAATAGTGAGGATTACTACTTTAAGTAGTGAGATCATCTAGCTTATTTGTAAGACTAACTAATTTAATAATAAGACTTACTAATTAAAGTGGTAAGGCTTACTACCTGAAAATAGTATGTACCATCGAAAGTTGTGGCAACAACAAGTAAAGTAGTAGGGACATCTACTACCAATCTTACGAATAAATGTAGTAGCCCCAACCAATGAAATAGCAGCGGCATATACCACAAACTAAAGTAGTTGGCCCTACTACTTTATTAGTTGGCCCAACCAACTGTGTTTTTCAGTGTAGGCATGTCTTGCCACTGACTTGTTGTTGCCTTGTTTTTTTCAATTAACAAGAACTGTTTATAATTTTTCAAGAACCCTCATGATATTTATGGAATAAATTATTAGCATTTTCGGTTGTTGTCAATTTTCCATCTTTAATCAAATTCTTTACGGTTAAAAACTATGCATTCTATGAAAAAATGGTATGAACCAAAGTACATCTTTTTGAGGTGGACAATTTTGCTTTTTAGCATTTTTGTTTTCTTTTTGCATAGCTCGGCAGGAAAATTGAATATTGAATGTTTTAAAAAGCTTTTTCGAGGGATAAAATCAGAACTTTTTGCCAAAAATGTCTGGTTAAAGATATCGTCCTTTTTTAGGCCTTCACAAAGCCTTACACAGTACTACAGATATACAACTTCTTAATCTTTATTTTTTTTTATATTACCAAGTATGAAAAAATATTTGCAAATATTAAAATTACAAGTATTGCTAAGTATAATCCACTTGCACTGTCTTTAATTCGATTTTGCCATTTTCTCAGATATATTTATTAATATAATATTTTTTAAATAAACAAAAGTAAAAATCAGCAACCTTAAGTTTGTTAGGAATCTTGTACTGAGTAATTAAATAAATAAAAATGTGAATCGGTTCAGAAGTGCGAGCCGCAGCTTCATCCTTCCGCGAAAATCGCGGCCTAAAGCACTGTGCGGTTGCCACAGTGCAGTAGGCCGCGATGAGTATAACTCAAAAATACTTTCCAAAGTGCGTTGCGTCAACGTTCGCGTTCGCGTTCGCGTTCGCGTTCGAGCATGCACGAGCTTTTGGACTGAAAGCTAATTCCTTCAGAAAAGAGCAGCGATTCATGGCAAGGTTGGCTTCCCTCAAATTGTACAAAATAGCGGTGTTTACTCCTACTTGATCCAGCATCCCAAAAAAGAGGCGTATAGGCCATAACTTGGTGATTCGGCTTGTTGTATAATTCTTACAGGGTTGGTAAACGTGTCCGTTGCACCTTTTGTGGCGTTGTAAAATACCACGATTTCTGGCTTGTCAATTTCTTCGTTCTTTCGACCAGATTTATGTTAACTAGATAATAGCAAAATTTCCTTCTTTCGGTCCATAAAAGGACTGAAAAGCTACGAGAGAAGCAAAAAAAAACTACATCCAAGTTACCTTTGAAAATACCGACGCTGTGTGAATACTGACCCTTTCAGGGAACGCACCGGACTTGTGCTGGCTAGCGTTTGGAGTTAAGGGCCCTGGAAATCGAGTGTAAATCGAAAAAATGGGATTCAGGCCAAACGGTGAAGCCATTTTGTCTGATTTTTTGTATACGGAGTCTAAAGAGTATAGAGACTCTCGGTACAGTTCGATATTTTCGATAAAAAAATATATTTTTGATGCCAAAATTAAAAGAAATAAATTGTCGTCGAGCGCGTATTTGCAGTACAGTGTTCTACTATTTAGTGGAGCAGGGAGTGGGTAAGGAAGTTATTTTTCTCTGGTTTTTCTTTGCGCGCTCCAAGCGATAACAGGGAAAACTACCACCCGTTACGATTCAAGTCTGCAGGTAATGAAACACCCAATGTGACCATTCAGGGGCGAACATACCGTATACGAAAACTAGGGGCCCCTACCCAAATGAGTGGGTGAATTCCCAAAAGGCTGGACGCAATATTCACGCCGACTCAGTGTAACTGTGCAATTTTCGGCAACTTACAAGCTCTCTGTACAAAAAGGCAGATTACACAAACATGCAAGATCTCAGTAATCTGTGTCGCTCAATTCCCTCCGAAAAATAACAGATTTATTCGCATTGTACACAAAGTTTGCATGTATGCACATTTTGGGGCTGTCTGCAATAACCGGTTACAGAATTTGACTGTATTCTATGTACACTTGCATTTAATTTTGTCCAAAAGTGGAACTGTAAATCGTTTTGCGACTAATGTTTTACTTCACGATGTTACTTTCAGGCAAATACTGCATTTCTTACGAGCAGTTTATCATTACATTCGGAAATGTTACATTTACGCATCATGAAGGAAATTGTATAAAATTGTCCCCTGATAACGAATATCTTGGTTCGGTTTTCGAAATCTGGGTCAGTTATTTTGTAAAAAATTTTTGTGTTAACAATTTAATTCTGTGCTAACAACACAAATCTATAACAGCACTTTCAGCTCGCTAAGCAAAAATTAAACTTTTTTGCCTCTTGAACTTGTTTCGTAGGATAAACCGTATGCAACTATGCAATCAGCATGATAATTATAATAATTTTTAATTCTTATATTTTTTTAACAAGTCGTCTTTCATTGTAAAAAATAAATAATCTTCTTGCTTAAAAATCTTGTATTTTCTTAAAAATTCGTCTTTTTCGGTGTAAAGTTAATCTTCTCCGTTACAAATACAACTTCTTGGTTGAATGTTGTACTACTTTGTTATACATGAATTTGTTGGCTAAACATGAGTCATCTCTGTTTACAATTCATCTCATTGCTAAAGAATTGAACTATTTTCTTGTAAATTAGTCATTTTCAGTTGAAACTTGAATTGTTTCGTTGAAAATCTGCATTATTTGGTATAAAATAATTCTTATTCTTTAAAAATGAATATTTTGTATTGAAAATTTCACTGTTTTGTCAAAACATAATCTACCATCATTAAGAAAATGAACAATTTTTTTCTTTAGATATCCTTTTTGGTTGACAACTCAACTATTTCGTCGAGCGTAAATTCATCTCTTTTCTGTAAAAATATTATACTTTGTAGAAAATTTGATAATTTGTTTAAAAAGTCATTTTTATGAGGATTGTTCACTGTACTTGACAATTCACCTGTTTGGTTCAAAATTTTACTGTTTTCTTGAAAAATCATTGTTTTGATTTGGAATTTAATTTTTTCTAACTGAAAACTCGACTCTCCCACGACAAGATTTACAAATGAACTTGAAAATTCATCTCATTGGCTGTAAACGTGGGTATTATGCTAAACATTATGTTCCTTTGTCGAAATGTAATGTGTTAGCTGAACATTCAACTATTGTTTTGAAACGTTCACCTGATTTAACTGCTTGATTGATAAATCATGTATTTTGTTGAAAATTTGGTATAACAGTAATACTCTTCTTGCTTAAAAAGTGAAAAATTTGGTTTAAATTTATTTTCTCTTTCAAATTCGTGTTTTTTGTTCAAAATTAAAATATTCAGTCGGAAAATCATGCATTTTCTTAAAAATTTATCTTTGTCAGTATAAAATTAATCTTCTCGGTTGCAAATTCAACGATTCGGTTCAATGTAGAACTAGTTTCTCAAAAATTATCATTTTCAAGAGTTATTATTAAAATTATTATTACATTTATCAAGTTCAAGAAGCAAAAAAGTTTAATTTTTGTTAAGTGAGCTGAAAGTGCTGTTATAAATTTGTATTGTCGATACAGAATTAAACTTTTTACAACAAAATTTGTTACAAAATAACTGACCAAAATTTCGAAAACCGAATCAAGATATTCGTTATCAGGGGACAATTTTATACAATTTCCTTCATGATGCGTAAATGTAACATCTCCGAATTTAATGATAAACTGCTCGTAAGAAATGCAGTATTTGCTCTAAAGTAACATCGTGAAGTAAAACATTAGTCGCAAAACGATTTACAATTCCACTTTTGGACAAAATTAAATGCAAGTGTACATAGAATACAGTCAAATTCTATAACCGCTTATTGCAGACAGCCCCTGAGTTATGCAAACATGCAAACTTTGTGCACAATGCGAATAAATCTGTTATTTTTCGGAGGGAATTGAGCGACACAGATTATTGAGATCTTGCATGTTTGTATAATCTGCCTTTTTATTTAGAGAGCTTGTATATTGTCATTTAATGTAACAAGGTACTACTTTCGGAGTAAGTTGCCGAAAATTGTACAGTTACAATGAGTCGGCGTGAATATTGCATCCAGCCTTTCGGCAATTCACCCACTCATTTGGGTAGGGGCCCCTAGTTTTCGTATATGGTGTGTTCGCCCGTGAATGGTCACATTGGGTGTTTCATTACCTGCAGACTTGAGTCGTATCGGGTGGTAGTTTTCCCTTTTCTCGCTTGGAGCGCGCAAAGAAAAACCCGAGAAAAATAACTTCCTTACCCACTCCCTGCTCCACTAAATAGTAGAACACTGTACTGCAAAGATGCGCTCGACCACAATTTATTTATTTTAATTTTTGCATCAAAAATTGAATTTTTATCGAAAATATCGAGCTGTACCGAGAGTCTCTATACTCTTTAGATTCTGTATACAAAAAATCAAAATGGCTTCACCGTTTGGCCTGAATCCCATTTTTGCGATTTACACTCGATTTCCAGGGCCCTTTTGCTCCTTTAGTCCCAACTTCTATCCACATCTTTTAGAGGACGTAGCCAAAGCTCGCCCTCTATTTATGGGAGGGAAAATGTAAATTTGAAACTTCGACTGTTCCTTTCAAGACCCAGTGTACACACGAAGGTTGTATTGTTATTGTGTTTATTGTAAAAAAAACTTGCATATAGTCCGAGTTATATTTACTTGTATGTAATTCCTAATAATTATCTTCATGAACTTACGTCATACTTCTTTGCATTAAGAAACTAATCGATCATATCAAATACTTATATCATAGTCAATATCAAATCTATTTCGCTCAACTAATATTGCACAGTGTCAAATAAATATCGCTGAGACTTAATCACTAACTAACCATGTATACTGAAAATATGTATATTTATAGTCTATAACAAGCTATATACATTTATTCACAGAGGTACAACTAAAGACAAGTATTGAAATCATACTGCACATCAAATATCTTAAGTGAAAACTCATGACCGACTTCCGTGACAAAGTCACTAATAACGCAATCAAGCTATATAGCTTTAATGACACTTTCATCTCAAATAGGCCTTTCGGAACTGCCTTCCGCGACGAAAACGTATAAATTCGTCTACCTTTCTCTAACCGGTGAAATCTGCGATGTCACGTATCTTCTTGAAACATCGCATCGGACGTTCACTACACATTCACTCGTCTGCAATTCACCCATACGCATATTTATTTTGTTTATTTATGGTCACGATCAAGCTAAAAATTACAAGATAGAAGGGAGTTTATTTCTTCAGTCCAGTTAAAGAACATAGTTTTTAAACAGGCCGTTATCTAGAGACTTAATTTACTAACTGACTGATAATTTTTTTTGTGAAGATTTACTTGAATTAATCTAATACAATTGTTTTGCTTATGTAGCTCGAAATCTTTTACAACCGAGGAATAGAGAATTTGGATACATTTTTATAGTTTTCTTTCCATGTTTATGATCTATAAATTTGATGAGAGCACCTATTTTTTAAATTTATTTACTCGTATAGCTTACTTAAAATTATTTGAAAAAGCCGATTTTGAATACTGCATTTAAACTATTGGCGATCACGATGATATCCGTTATATGGAGTACTGAAAAAAGCCACAGTAATACAGGAATCTTACTTTTAAGAATAACTGAATTTCATTTTCAACTCAAGTGAAGTAAATCAATTAATTTAAACCATAAATTAGTTTTAAATACCGTATCTCCATCTGAAATATGCATAGTGATAGGATGAACAATTGGGAGGCATGTTACCTTTTGAATTATTTTCAGTCGTGCGATCTGAAATTCATTTGCAATAGCAGAAAGGCGTGAGCGAGCAGTTAGTAAAAATGTCGATTGTCGCGTGGATCTGAGTATGTTGAAAATACGTACAATATGATCATTTGTGAAACTTTTTCACTTACGCAAAACAAAATGATTGTGTAGTTAAAATTTTGTGCATCAAGAAATTAGAGAGAGCCAGTGCTTTTCGATTGCCTTATAACTCAATGTTTTGGACATGCGGGCTGTTTATGTAAAGTTTTTCACGAATTAAACCTGAGGAAAATTCCAAGGAATACATTGTCAAGTAGGTAAACAAAAGTTCAAGTTCTTACGGAAAATGAATTTTGTTACCTTCCTCTCATCTTTTTTATCGTATTTTATTAGTGATGTTCTCGAATCCAAAAATATTAATCTAAGGGTTGACAGGATGTCAATAAACTTTGTGTCTTAAATTAACCTAAATAATTCAATTTACTTGCATGAAGCGGTTGTATTTCAACCAAGCTCAAGGCTCTCAGGAGTGAGTATTCGAGATGGAAAATGCCTGATGCATTTTGCTCACCCCTGATATTGAAGTCAAGGCCAAGTGATTCAGCAGTCTCCTTCACTGCTTTATACAGAAACACTCCTTTACCCACTTCTTCGTGTTTCCTGCCCATTTTGAGAAGAGGGTCTCGTCCATTTGCGACTATATATGCTTTAAACAGAATAATCCTGCTGTGAAGACATTCAAGATTCAGCATTCCGCAACCACAATGACGGCGTGAGATGTGAAGTCGCGGAACAGACGACTCAAGGTGCATGCTTTTTTCATGTGCATAACCATTCATGACCCGATATCGTTGGATCTGAGTTCGTCCTTCGTCCATGGAACTACTCCAAATGAATAGAGTACTACCGGGGCGGCAAGCATGTTCGTTGTAGATACTTTGTTCCTCGCCGACAGTTCGAAGGACCCAATCTATCGGATTAGACGTCTGTATCTGCATCGGAGAGCATTCTTTATAGATGTTATGTCCAGAATGCGGCTTTCTGGCACGCCCAGTTATGTATAGGTCTCTCCAGCGCCAACGTATTGTATAGCGCTTCTGTCGACGACCTGAGGGTCTTCGGGGATGCCAATGAGTTTTCCTCGCTTTAAATTAACCTTGGCGCATTTGTCCAACTTAACTCCTTTCCAATCTCTTAGTGTGTTCTTTGACAATACCTAGACATTATTCTTTCGATATCCGGGTTCGCCGCAGAAGTACCCTTCGGAATTGCGAAGTGCGAGAGATAGTGGCAATAATATGTGGCAAAAGAGGACAGGGCTCATGGTGTCACTCTGAAAGACATCTATCTAAAAAATGAGGTCGTTAGTTGTAACACGATGTTTTTCAGATGAGATAGTAAATCTGGTTTTCCAAAGCGGCATCAATCTTTCTAGGCAGCTCACGATGTGTAGGTTAACCTTCAAGGGCATTTATTAGAATCGGATTACGGGATATCATTTTTCAGTCGCACGGTTCAATACTTTTGTCTGATTTTTTGCATACATCATCTACATATTATTGTGTTTCGCTGGACAGAGTCGGCTTTTCGATAAAACGTTTATATTTTGCTTAATAGTAAAAATAAAGAGCAATAACAGTGAAGCGCAATGTTAGCTGTGTGTGCAGTTCCGCGGCATCCCAATCGACCCTTGTCAAACAGCACGAGGCAGGCACCCCGGAGAGCGTCGAATTACCCGGAACGAACCACCCTTTTATTGTTATGATATTCAGGCCGGTTGCAAAAACTGAATTTATGAAAGCATGGCTTGATTTAATTTTAATTAGTATAATTAGTTTATTCATATGATTTCAAGAAATTGAAAAAAAGATGATTGAAAATCGGTTAATATATGCAGTAGTAACTGGATTGTTAAATTGCATACGAAAGTATAGCCAGATATGCCGAAAAGTGTCCAATCATGCAAAACTAACAAACCTTTGATTGTTACGAGATTCAGACCAGAAGAATGTGAGAAAAATATTCATAAATATCGGGTAATATTTGCAGTAATAATGGAAAAGTTACAGTGCATACAATAGTGCAGCCATGCCGAAAAGTTGACACCTACTCCCTTAATTTAAATTATATGTAAACAATTAAGAAGTACTGAATAATAGGTCTTAGTAATTCGAATAATAAGCCTTACTAAATAAATTCGCAGCTTGCTAGTGAAAATTGTGAGCAAAGCTTACTAAATCATTTACTAAACGAGTTCGATCGATAAAAATCATAATTTTCATTTTGTACACTTGAATGTCAAATAATGAACAATGAAATAAGATTAAAATCTATATATTGTGACGAAGTTTTCGGAGAAAACGCAGAAAGTTGTGAAAACAACTTTCCGGGGTTTCGCCGAAGCCATACTTAACCTCGGAACCCGAGGAATGGCCGGCCTGAGAATATTAATAAAAACATGCTTACCGTCCAGTCAGGAAAATAAGGGTAGGTTAAGGCATCATAGCGAAAATAGTAACTTAGTACATGTACCTCCGAAACGCCAGAGTACCCTTAATTTTTATTTTATTACAGTCTTTCTCAATTCGCACAAACGGGGTCGAGAAATAAACAGCATAGCAAACTGACAGTTCGTAAATACGGAGCAGACAACACAGACAGCCAACAGCCAGGAAGCAGGACGGGAGGATGCAACGAAACCAGCACGGCGCACCGGTCCCGCGCATGGCATGGCGTCACTACCGGACGACCATGTCTCACCGAGGAAGTAGGGATATGACACAAGGAGTCGCCATCTTTCATCTCCGGTACCAAAACATGTCGTCATTACCAGACGGCCATGTTTGATCGACTAAGTAGAGTGGTGCCACATCTAGTCGACATTTTTCATCGGCGATACGATCACGTGGTGTCACTACCAGACGGTCGTGCTACACCGGTGAGGTGGGGGGTTCCGCAACTAGCAGCCATGCTTCACCGTCATCATATCTCAGCGCCACGGTCGGCGGCGAGTAGCGGTACTGAGACGATCACCGAGTCAGGACGAGCCAGCCTTGCAACCCCATACCGTTAAGCTTCACTCGCAGTGTCGAAGGCAGTACGTAACCGAGCCAACCAGCCCTGCACCACGGCATGGATGGACGACCCCACGCTGCTGTGATTCAGTAAACGGCCATGTTCGAGTCAGCACGTGAGGACCAATGGGCAGCGCGCAGCAGAAGTACGAAGGTACCCATTGGCCGAGATCGACAGGCCAGCCATCTTCACTCTAACCGACCAATCGAGAGGCACGACACAAATATGGACGGGGACAAGGCTACGTATGCCAAATGGCTACAAGGTAAGTGGTCTCGATAGTTTTTCTCTGCGCTCAGTGTGTTTTTCTCGGCTCCACGCGGTGTGACCACGAGAACCGCGTGCGTGGGGAACGAAAGTGTGCAGTGTCGGTCGAGAATCCCGCGGCACCCGGGAGTGAGGGACACCCGACTCAAAGCCCGACTATAGATAGTTGAGGCAAGCGTTCCTCAAAGAAACCGTGGTTGTAAGTACGCGCGATGTACGTCAAGTGACGTGGTGCAAGCGCGGGAGTCTCGGGCGGCCATTTTGAAGCCAACGTGTTACTTTCGAAACATAACTTTCTCTCACTCTACCGATCTCACCCCTCATGCGGGTTAACAGTGAGCTAGTTGATTCACCTAGTGGTTGCGACGGGACCGGCGCCCGCGGGGCTCGGATAGGGAAACCTATCTGGTGCCTGGCAAAATAAAATACAACGAGCTTCGTGGGTTGTTCGTGAGTCGAAAGAGTGCTACTCACGAACTCGGTAAAATCCGGTATTGGTGTCGCAGCTGCAGGTAAGTGGCAGCCTAAAACAATAATAGTAACTGGATTTTCCAATCCATTGGCCATCCCCGGCCAGGACGTGCCTAGCCATGGTGCACACGGAAAAAGTTGGGAAACCTAGTTACAAATGACGCCCAACATAGAGGGCCGTCACAGGTTGACGCCAACAGAGTGAGAAAGAGGAGATGAAAGGAAAGTGACGGGAAGCAGCCAGAAGTGGTCGACCAGTGGAATAATATTCCTACTAGCTTACTGAAATTATTAATAATTTTTGCTTCTCTCATGTCCGCTTGGCTCTCGCAAAATTCGTCAAGTGTACCCGCCTAAAAACCTGTTGTCTCCGATTTTCTTGAAAGTCCGCGAAATTATTGTCCTAGTGAACCTCCTTTAATTCCCCTAAGAGAAAGTCTCTAGTACCGTCTCTAGCACCGCGCACGCTAATACTCAATTAAACATAACTTCTACAAAAGTTATCCAAACTAACTTTTTTATGAAGGTTTCGAAAACGTTTTTTTATCAGCTTTGTGCTGAATGCAATTGTTTTAGATAAACAAAATTATTTAAGCATCATTTTTTAATTTTAAACATATTTTTTAGTTTTTCTCCAAGTGCTGCCGTTAATTTTTTTTTTCAAAATTATGTTTAAAAGAAAGCTTGACTTTCTCCCTTTAAAATGAGCCATTGTCAAAAGTGGGGCCTAAGATATTGTCGGAGATATATAACACTTCTTGCGCGCGGCTTCTGCATCGCGAGCTCCCATGATTCGACAGAGTTTGAAAACCCCATCGAAAAAATTAGTATACATACTTGAACACTAGATGTACATCTTGGATACCTTTCTCGCAACAAAAGTCGTTGTCAGGTAATATAATTTCCAGCTATTTTTTGGTCACAAATTGCTTTTATGCGATTTAGCTTCGGTTTATTTCGACGTCATAATACTGCAGGTTTGTACTTTTCCGTATTTACTGTTATTATTTATTCTTATTTACTTTCCTTATTAATAAAAATAAAAATGATATTAAATGAATACTTGAAATAATGGTAACCAGAATCATTAATTTTTAATACGGATACAAGTTACTATATTTCGAACACTTCCCCACCTTCCGTGGTTGGATTCGCATTGTTACTCAGTGCTGCAGCTTAGCTTTTTCTTCTGCTTAATTTTTAATCACACCAAGAAGAACTAGCTTGGGTCGCCAGTTTTTCAGTTTTCAGGCAGGTTTGTTTTTCTTTGAGGTATTTAACTTTTAAAATAGTAGGACAATGGATTCACACGACCGTATGGAGGGGGAACCAAGACAGGACGATACGCGGGCAGACCCCGGTTTACCGGAAAGTTCAGCAAATAGCGAAACGCAGTCCGTAACCGGAGCCGCGTCAGGAGGGATGATCGAGGGTCAGGGTAGGCAATCTAGGGCCAGTCTAGGCGCAAAAGGGCGCAGTTACCAAGTTGGATAAATTACTTCAGGGGAGAGCTTATTAGGCCAATCCTCAGAGGGTACCCTGGTACCCAGAGGACGACGAACCCCAGCAGTTCGTAACAAGGAACGAGGGGACCAGCGCGAATATAACGGGTCCCCCAGAGGGTACTAGACGGCGGATCGGGTTTCACCAGCTCTTCACGATGTTGGAGACGACCTCCATGGGTACCGACATTGGCCAGGGATGAGGGGAGACCAGGCCTTGGGGGGAGCGCTATCACCAACCTACACCCGACCTCCCAGCAGAGACATGTGGAGGGGGGATGAAGGGACAGTAGCACCACCTTCTCAGGCAGAAACATCGGTTGGGGGGAACGCGAGGAGCACCAGGGACGGCGATCCTCATTTCGCGATAGTGAATACTAGGCCATGCGGAACAATGACTAAGGCCGACGCGACAGACGAGCGAACAGACGCGTCTCTGCATTTAGGTCATTTATTTTCCGGTGGAAGTGCGGTACCGCAGTAGTACCAAGGGGCAATTAGGAGGTCGGAGATCCCCAGAAGGGCTCAAAACTGGCCGAGACAGGACCGGGATTACCAAGACTCGATACCACTGAGCTGTGGTGTGACGACAACCTGGGCAAGTGTGCCAACCGGTCAGACGGCATACTACCCACCGACAGTAAGTGCCCTAACGTGTGCCTTCCTGGTAACCACTTCGTAGCCGATTTTTACCACGGCAATAATAACAGACACGCGCCCGAGTAATGACTGGTACAGCCGGAATCGGGAAGCTCCGCTTAAAATAGAAACATCGCATTACGAAACCGAAAACTGGAGCCGGACCGCAGAAACAGAGGGTTAAAGGTACCCAGGGTATTACCCGGAGCCTCACCCCAGAGAGCTCGCTCCAAATGACCACCGCGAACGCAGGCTATGGGAACGAGAGGGGCCCCGAACGGATCAGACCGCCCATCACTACCACCCTTCGAGCCTCTTCCCCCAAACGAACCCGACCTTAGGAAGGGGGGAAGCGTTCGAACAAGAACGGTTGCAGCGAACTATGGGCAGAAGTGAAAATTATGATAGGTACGGGCCACCAGAATTTTTAGAGCCATGTCAAGTAAAACGTAGGTCGTACGACACAGGGTATGCAGAGCATGAAACCGCGCGACGATACCAAGGCGCGAGTTTTGATCATATCTGGGAAAGTTGAACGCATTATGTCCCAACGACGGGACAGGGCCAGGATGGGCCATATTGTGAGCCATAATTAGTCCACCACTATATCGAAGAGGGTATTGAACTGGAAGTGGAGAGGAGGGACGAAAACCCGACAACGTTAGACCAGTGTTGTGGCCCAAAGAAATAACAGCTGAGGAGCGACAATAACTGGATACGTTAGTTGTCGGGGTAATTAAACCCCCTTCCTGACGTACTTCCAGCAACGGATCGCATCACTCATAGCATAGACGTTGGGGGACACCCACCGATAAAACAGAGGTATTATTGAGTGTCCCCAAAGGTCCTGAAAAATATGCAAGCTGAGGTGACTAGAATGTTAGCCGAGGGCATAGTTGAGCCATCCAAAAGCGGTTGGTACAGTCCGGTAGTAATGGCCCAGAAGGCCGACGGGACGTACAGATTTTGCGTGGACTACCGTAGGCTCAACAAAGTGGCCAAACCGGATGCGTATCCGTTGCCAAAAATGGATATGATCCTCGAGCAACTCCGAGCCGCAAAGTATATAACGAGCCTAGATTTGAAGTGGGGGTACCACCAGATATCGATGGCCGAATACAGTAGGAAGTACACAGCATTAACTCTTTCAGCTCACAAGGATTCCCTTTGGACTGTCAGGAGCCCCTGCGACATTTCAGCGACTAGTAGACTCCCTCATAGGGCCGGACATGGAGCCTAACGTGTATGCGTACGTCGATGACATAGTCATCGTCAATGAGACGTTCAAGGATCACCAGGAATGGGTAGACCGCTTACAGAGTGCCGGACTGACTATAAACTCAAAGAAATGCGAATTCGGGAGACTGACCGTACGTTATCTCGGATTCCTAGTGAATCAAAGGGGTTTACAAGTCGATCCGGACAAGGTCGAGCCTCTTTTCTCCTACCCAGCCCAAGAACAATAAAGCAACTGAGACGGTTCTTGGGGATGGCATCGTGGTATCGTCGCTTTATACCGGACTTTGCGACTGACGCCGAACCACTGAATAGACTGCTTAGAACAGGCCTACCCAAACTGGGGAAGCCGACTCATTTGCCAGATGGGATTTTAACACCACCAGTTTCCTCCGCTCAGCTTCAGGCTTGGGGAGGTGGTCGCTCTCTGAAATGGAAGGGAGGCGTCCAGTGCCGTAGATACGGATTATCTCGGAAGGTGTATTAGGGCGACTGATTTTAAAATGAAATAGAATCAGTGAAGTAATTTGGTATTGAAATAATAAATATATTAACAGCAAAAGTTCCTAATATGTTGTGTAAAGATGGTATGAAATAAATCTTTAAAGCCAACAGTTTCATGGAAAATAGGTTTATTCTGAAAATTATTGAAATCTGAAACCTTGAATTCAAAACCCTTTATAAAAGGAGTTTTTCGAAATATCATTTGTTGTTGCAATAATTACAATAAATTTATTATTAAATTTAAACATTCTGTTTGAGTGAACAAGTTTGCCTATTATATATTTTTTTCTTTCCTTGTGTCTTTTTCCAAAACATTACATTTTTTTATTTTAAATGTTATTTTTTACGATTAAAACAAACACTAAGCGTCTTATCGAAAAATTTGTAATAAAAAACTTGTAGCTGTTTTTTGGATCAGTAACTTCTGTCTATCAACAGTTCTCAAATTAAAAACTCAAAACGTAAAACTCAAAAAACTTAAGAGATCCAAAAATAGTCAAATTGCGAAAAAAAACTTGTGCTGGGTTGTGCTCGAAAAATGCAGTCTTTATTCCCTTTGACAAAATCGCGTGAGGTCAATAGTTCTCAAATTAAAACTCAAAACGTAAAACTCAAAAAACATATATGATCTAAAAATAGTGAGTTTTTAATATGAGAACTGTTGATCTCACGTAATTTTACTAGAGGGAATAAAGACTGAATTTGTCGAGCAAAATCAAGATCAATTTTTATTTTTTTGAAATTTCTAAAAGTAATAAAATTTTTTGGTTTTTGGTTTTTTTTTCGGTAACAGTTAGGTTTTTGAAATTTTTTTTACCGGCACAAAATTGTGTATACTTCGAGCCGCCTAGCACAACCTTTCTTTTTGCTCTAGTAACAAGTTGCGGATCTAGCAAGAAAAACGTTTTTCAAAAATTATGCCCGTAATTTTTGATTTTTCAAAAAAGCGTTTACGGCACAAATCAGCACAAGTCAAGCACAATTTAGCCCAACTGTTATTTTCTTGAAAAAAAAAAGTTTGCGGATCTAACTTCCGGGACATCAATTACATTCTATACTTTACAATTGTATTGAAATAAACTCTAATTCAATGTATAAACTGTTATAAATATTCAAGGGCAATGATTTCCACATTTTATAAAATATCGGCTTAGACTTTGCAAAGAAATTGTCAAAATTATTTGAACTGAGGATTATTTAACACTCCTACTTAAAGTTGTGGAGCTTATACATTTCCTTCATTTTTTCCTGTAAAATATAATGTAATAAAATAATTGCCATTCATACCTTTCAATTGTTGCATTATTAATAAAATCATATTCCTGTCATGAGAAACATTACATTCACAAGCGCAGGATGTCAGTGAATGTTTCTGTTTCATTTGAGGTACATTTTACGTTTACGTTTACGCCTTTACGGCATTAAAATGAAAATATTATATTTCAACTTAGTCGCCCCAAAGCACCTACTTTTAAACGTATCTGCTTTACTGGATTCTTCAACCTACGTCACACGGCACGTGCCACGAGCCACTACCCCGCCCATCAGAGGCGAGTAGAAGCCCGTGGCGGTGGAACTCGAACATGTGGCAAATGAGTCGTTTTCTCCAGTTTGGGTAGGCCTGGCTTAGAACGAGCGTCCCATGGGAATGGGGAACCGAACAGGAAGGCGCGTTCGCTAAGCTTAAAGAACAGATAGCTACGGCACCAATTTTGACATATCCCGACGGCGTTGAGAAGGTGTTCGCTTTCGCCAGTAGGACGATGTCGGACGCAGAAAGAAAGTATTCGGTCACGCAAAAGGAATGTCTAGCCGTGATTTGGTCGGTTATAAAATTCCGTCACTACCTGGAAGGGTTTCATTCCACGATAATCACCGACCACAGTTCGTTGCGATGGTTACATAATCTCCATAATCCAACTGGTCGATTGGCGCGATGGGCACTTGACCTCCTCGAATACGATTTCGAGGTCGTACACCGGAAAGGAGTTTTGCACCACGTGCCTGACGCCCTTTCTCGGATGTATGAGGAGGGAGTAGCAACCCCCATAGCTGCCATGGAGCCGGTGGAGGATGAGTGGTACCGTAAGCGACTGCGCGTGGTGGGGGAAACCCCAAGAAAATGTCATGGTTGGCAGATCGTTGACGGAATGTTATATCGGCACCGTCCAAATCCGTTGATAGGCCCGGGAATCGAAGACCTAGAGGCGTGGAAGTTGGTAGTACCAGCCAGAAGAAGGCAAGAAGTCTTCGACGAGGTACACAATGATCCGCAGGCCGCACATCTGGGCATTGACAAGACATACCGGAGAGCCTCGGTCCAGTATTACTGGCCAGGCATGTATCACGACATTTCTCTGTGGGTACTTTCGTGCGACACCTGTCAGCGAATCAAGGCTGACCAGAGACCTGCAGCGGGCTTTGGGATTCGAATACCTGGTGGTATTCGAAGACCTCTATAATAAATGGGTTGGACTGTCGCCCATGAGAAGAGCCAATGCTGAGACCATTATCAAAGCTTTTGAGGACCATATCTTGAACCGATGGGGAGCACCGGAAGTGCTCGTTTCAGACAACGGAACAGAATACGTCAACCAAGCGTTTCAAGGGTTGACAGAGACTTACGGAATCCGACATTCCTTCACTCCAGTGTATCACCCACAGACGGACCCTGTGGAGCGAGTGAATCGAGTCCTCAAAACAATGATCTCAGCATATGTAGCTCAAGACCACCGGCAATGGGAAGCGTACCTTAAGGATTTCAGGTTCGCCTACAACACGGCCGTGCAAAGCACCACAGGGATCAGCCCGGCCTACTTGAATCTAGGTAGGGAACTAAAACCTTATAATAGCCTGCGCCGAATAGTGGAAGAACCACCAGAATTGCCCCCACCAGAGCACGAGGAGTGAAGGCAAAGAATGGTTAAACTGAAGGAGCTCCAGGATTGGGTCTCCTTACACCATGAAAACGCGTTCGACCGTCAGAAGATAAACTACGTTAAAAAGCGACGACACGCGGCGCTTAACGTGGGACACAGGGTCATGCGCAAAGCTCAGGTGACATCCTCAGCCCAAAAAGGGATAACGAGAGGATTTGGGGGTAAACAGCAAGGACCCTACGTGGTAGTCCACGTTTTAGGACCGTCAGTATACGAATCAGGGACGGAAGACGGACAATTGGTATTTCGCATTTTTCTGGAAACAACAACAGATACAAAAAAAGGGTAAGAAAAAATGGTTTGCACAATTAAAAAGGTTCCACAATAAGTTCCTTTACTCCTGTGCGATATCTTGTCCCATTTCTGAGATTCCTACTACGATTTTTTAATTCAATTCAGTGTTTATAAAAACTTGATTTTTCGATTTTACGAGGAAAAAACTGGATATTAGATATGGTATGGGATTATGATATTAGATTGATGATATTAAATAAGGTCTGATTTAAATAAACTTCGGATAACTTTTTTTTCTTAAAAAATCCTATTGTTTATATCTGTCCATGATTAGAAAAGGTGAAAAATCGCAATTTCCAAATGAACTATTTTAATTCTAAAAGCTTATTGCTAAAAGAGAAACTTAAAACTGTAAATGATTATTTAACCTTTAAAGCGCTCCGAGGTATGAGAAGACCGCAATTTTTGTTACGCGGTTATTATTAAAAAGTAATCAAATGTCATGAAAAAATAAAGAGGTAATTATTAAAAAACGTTCCTCCCACGTTTCATGAAAAATAAAACACTTCAAGGTTAAAATATCAAATACACACTAAAAGAATAGTTAGAGAATATTCAGTAATTTTTTGGAATTGAAACAACGGCTACTCTCTTTGCAATATGATATTTTCCGACAAGGAGATCGCTCACAGGACCATTTCGCTGGCCCAACCACCCACGCAAATTCAACTTTTTCTGGACAAATATTTAGTGCAGAATTTGTTCAAATTTGTACAACCAAAATTAGAATTTGTGCAACACCGGAAGTACCTGATAACTCAAAAAAACACTGGCGTAATGTTTTCGTCTTAATTTGTTCAAAGTGCAACTAACTTCAACCCCTGAAAACTACCCCCTATGCGGCAAATACCATGGTCGGGCCAGCAAAACGTTTCGCTGGCCCGGACATTATCCAAAATCAACTTTCTATGGGCTTATTTTTTTCGTCTTAATTTGTTCAAAATTGTGCAACAAACATCAACCCCTAAAAACTACCCCCAATGCGGAAAACACCATGGCCGGGACAGCGAAACGTTTCGCTGGCCCCGACATTATCCAAAATCAACTTTCTATGAGCGTATTATTTTCGTATTAATTTGCTCAAATTCTTGCAACCAACTTCAACCCCTACAAACTACCCCCAATGCGGCAAACACCATAACCGGGCCAGCGAAACGTTTCGCTAGCCCCGACATTATCCAAAATCAACTTTCTATGGGCGTATTATTTTCGCCTCAATTTGTTCAAATTCGTGGAACCAACTTCTGTTACATTCCGAAATTTTACAAATTTTGATGTAACGCCTAGCTAGGTGCAACCTACCATAACGCAAATCTTTCAGGCTAAATCCCTCAAATACAAGCAATAGCATTAACGATCTTCTCTGAGTTTGAACCTATCTATGGTAACTGTACTACGGTCGGTAAGATAGAAATCATAAGATACATAAATTACATTACCATAAGATGGAAATCATAAGGTACATAAAGTATATTACCATGAAAGGATAATGACTCAGAGAATACCGACAGGTTAGCATATGTTTGGTTAATAAAAAATTGTAATTTCAGACTCTGCCGCTAATGTATAATTAAGTATATTTTTTAACATACGAATGTATACATGTTCCTAATAATCTGAAGCATAAACAATAACAAAGTCAAAACTAATAACATGGAACATGAATGCACACGTATGTCTAAATTAAGTAATAAGTTACCGATAGAATGTCATACTACAGTTTACTATTAAAGTATAACCCACTTAGTGGAGAAATATGCGCATAGTCAGACAAGATTGTAACCAAAAGTGTCTGACTAGAGACATCGCCTATAGCTAAGCTAACAGATAAAATCCAAACTCCTGAAAGGTCGAGAGTTGAGATACGCGATCGCAGCATGAGTCACCAGCATGAATCGTCCGACATTCAATAAGGAAATTCGCGCATATCAAATAACTTCTTGCTGATCTAGAGAACAGACATCCGATCACCGAAAGCCTCGGTGGACGGAACATAACTATGCTTAATTCGAGTAACCTAAAACTCTTTGGAAAATAATGATTTAAAACTACAATTACAGAAATACGTGCCTTTACCCAATTTTGTCGCAAGTACGTGACTTTACTCAATTTTGTCATATTTATGAACCTGTGTCTGATCATAAACTTGTCAAGCATTTAATTAGGTACAGGATTTTCATTTATTAATTGCATACTTCGCTTTAATTCAAAATTTTTACATTTTAGCAAAAACAAATCTCAATCCATTGTGAGTTTTCTTCTTTTTAGGGATTGATCACCCGTAGATGGAATTTTTGCAATGGATTCACTCATCATAATCTTTTCAACTTTCGAGAAATGTTAAAGATTATAACTTGTATTCACAGTATAATGATAACTAGCCTCAGCACATCACTCTTTTATATCATTTTGCAATTTTTGTTAAACATGCTTCCGGCCATACGATTAATTGAATTATTATCATAATAGTTTAATCAATTCAGTGATAGCTTGAACTATCTCTGCAGAAATATTCATAAAACGCGGACTCTTTTATTCGTTCTTTTCGAAGTCTGATTGTCTAACCTTTACTGCCCTTTTCCACTAAACAACGAAATCATACTGCTTGTCACTGATAAACGCACAGATACGGTCAGACATTTAACTTTCATTTTTAACGAAGCTTATTCTATCTATAAACACAATTTTTAATTCACTTTTGAAACCGAAGTCAAATTTTCGAAAAAAATTCAAAAACTGTATAATAGACATTGAATTCAGATCTGAGTTCTCTCTCACGGATTGATCATCCGTGAAAGGAGCTCTTATAATGGGTTCATTCGTTACAATCCATTCAACTTTTAATAATTGTTAAAAGTGAATGTCCGACTGCTCCTTAACCTAATGAGCAAATAAATTCTGAAACTAAAAACCTGAAATTCATACGAATAACTTCAAAACTAAAGTAGGTGAATTCGTTTACGATTCATCTTACATTATTTAGAAGCTTCAAGCGGTCAAATAATCACCCTTCATTGATATACATAATTCTCTAACTTGCCCTGTAAATTCATCCGCAAACAAACAAATATATATATGTTTGAAAATGCCTAACGATCCAAATGAAAATCAATTTACCGACGATATCAATCGTACACTTAGTGACTCAATGATGAAATCTATGGCCGAATGTTTTACCGTACAGCAGGGGATAATGAACATCCCCATATATAATGGCAAAAACATTTCTGTTAAATATTTCATCCAGGATATCATAAATGGTAAATGTTTCGTGCCGGATAGTTGTGAAAAACAATACCTCTATGCTGTCTTAGCCCGATTAAAAGGTGCGGCAAGAGATAGCATTTACGGAAGGACCTTCACAACGATCAATGATTTAATTATACACTTAAAACAGCGTTTTGCCCCCCGCAAAACTTATTCTTGGTACTTGCACGAAATTTCGACTATTCGGATGAATAGAGAAGAAAATGTCAGCGAATTCTATGATCGAGTAATCCTACTCAAAACAGGAGCTCAAGCCGCACTTGAGGATAAATATACTAATGTTAATGAACTTTTAGCCCCTCTCAATGACTGTGCGCTTGAAGCTTTTAAACGCGGGTTACCTGATAATATAGCCAGCCTGGTAGAGGCACGCGATCCCCAGAACTTAGATTCCGCTCTAAAAATCGCGCTTGAATACGACGCGAGAATGCAAATAAGCCCTCAAACTCTTTCAAACTATGATCGTGGTTCAATACATTATCAACCTCATTATTCAGCTTCACGGAAGCGTAGTTCAAGCCCCTATATCCATTTTACGACAACTTCCGATATACATGAAAACCCGTATCACAGACGTTCTCATTCACCCGAATCTCCAGATTTAATAAACGCGAACAACCCTCCTTTTTCAGCAAATGCAGAGCATTTAAACTAAGAATCTGTTCGTCGTACAGACGCGGCGACGAGCATGGAGAATTAGAAGCGTCATACAAGCCTATAAGTCATGAGAACACTCGGAAAAATTTAGAAACAAAATTTAATTTAGGATCCCCAGCAGTAGAATTTTCATCCCCTAGTTTCAATAAAACAAAAGCTTCCTTTTTAATCGATACAGAAGCCGATATTAATATTATAAAATTAAGTGCGTTAGACGAAGAATTATTAGTAAACGAAGATGAAAGTATAGACATAACAAGAATAACTAAAGAAAAATTGAATGATTGACTCTGAACCAATCTATTTTGATTATTACATTTGCCAAAAATTGAAAATTTATGCATTTCTTAAACTGCTAAAATTTAAAACATTCTTTTACAAAAATTTAAATTAAAAAGATTTCTTCCGACAAATGAATTGATTCAAAGGCGCATTCATTGATTTAGGGCATCGAGCTCATTGAATGAAACAAGTGCCTCAAGTTGAACCTGTTGAGGTCAAAGAAATTCATTTATTGAGAATTTTATTTTGTTAAAATAATACATTCAGGGAGTTCGATTCCTTGAATTTATGAAAGAGATGTGTATGGTTCAAATAAGGGAACACTACTTTAGAGAAATAGATTCCTGCTACTGAACAATGGGACTCAAGGAACACTGTTGAAAAATAGTGTTAACTTCAAAACACCAATGCATAATTAAATTAATGCCTCAAGCTTATGAAATCTATATGAAGAACATGTTTTCCAAATTTGATATAAAATTATAATAATCATTCAGATAATTCCATTTTACATCAAATCTAAATAAATTAAATTTTCACTGTTAAAAATTTTTCAATTTTAATATACATGTATATAGCTTCCACCAGTTAACCGAAACGATAATTGACTTCGAAGTCAAAAGTTCAATTACGCTAAGTAAATATCAGCTCTTATCTATGATTAACTGAACTCATATCAAATTTCGACCAATTTTAGAAAAAAGTTACGCTTTAATTACAAAAGCAATTGAATCAATTACCTTAACTGCAAATAATTGACAAGATCTAAAGAAATAAAAGCACCTTGAGTTCTGAGCAACTACTATACCGACCTGCATATTATATTTAATATAAAATGTGCAACCTGGTATAGTTTAACTAAAATGAAAATAATTTTTTGCAAATGTATTCATACAAATTTGTATGCAGATTTTCTAAAAGTGAACGCATTAACATGGTCCACATTGTTTTGTGTGTGGAATAAAAATTAATTATAGGAATTTTGAAGTCTAGCATGAAAACGCTCTGTGAAATTCAACCAAAATTGGTACTGCCAGCTACACTAGCTCATATTTTCGAATTTTCTCAAAGCAAACCACATTTTAATTAAAGGAACGAAATCACAATCTTTAAAAATCAAAATAATAACTTAAGCCTTTATATTATCAAATTTTAGTAACTTTGTATGCACTCATACACACGTGTATAAAAGTAGGAGTAGTAAACAAATTCCGAATTACACGAAATATTAAAATTAGACAGAAATAACAAATGCTGTTAATTAGATTCTGAGATGTGCCGAAATCAAGCAAGATTGATGAAATTTCCTATTTTCCTAATCCCCACAATCAGTTGCAAAGTTCTCAAGAAAAAACAGAAAAGTAATCACTCGTTCAGCTATTCAAGTGACGAGGGGGCTACACCACACAGGTCCCACCTTGTCTCGACGTCTATCAAAAAGAGGACATTTTCATCGAGGACGATGAATCATTTTAAGGAGGGAGGACGGAAAATAAAAATCCAAAACTTTTCCAGTCAACATCTTCGCTGCACGTGAAGAGACAAATATATGGAACCGGAACATGATATTGACATAGCATCATGCCGCATCATCCTAGCAATTGTACTCCTTAAGGCTGTTTCCAGCGGAAGAAGAATCTCCAAAACTAAGCAAAGGAACACTACACATCCAACTCCGTATGATGATGGCACCATCTCATCGTGGCTGCTCCTCATACGAAATTTAATCCTTTCGTGATAAGATCTCACCGGCCAGGCAACGCCTACAACACGCTAAGAAAATGGCAATTGAAGTCCATGTGGACCTCAATAATTCACTTCAAGACCACTCTGGATAGCAATGAAAGAAGATCTGTAAATTCAAGTATTACGGATGAACTGACTTCCTTTCCCCATAATCCTACCATTTCAATGTTCTAGCCTTAGAAATTATCATCAGTGACAAATTCCATAATATGGATATAGATTACACTCACATTGCAGAATCCTTAAAAGCAAACTGTTGTTGTTATACAAATGACATAATAAGCTATAAAACCACTACTCGCCCTCAATATAAGTAATTCTCTACATTCAGTGTTTAACCAACATGTTTTAGTAAAACATAAAAAACAAAAAAAATTCCATCTTATGTGCTCTTGATAAGAAAAGGCATGAGTGTGTAATTTATCTAACCAATTTATGTGACAAATTGAGAGAATTCGTTAAGGTGGGCTGAGAAAGAAAGCAAATTTCTATAAAATCATAACTTTAAAAGAGATGACATTAGAATTACTATAATTTATACCAATAACTAATAAGCTAATCAAAACATAAATATAATTTTCTATTGTGCTAGATATGAAAGACCGCCGTGAGTGAAACACTAGCTCAGAAGCGAGACTCCGCCTGCTTAACTAAAATGAACACT